>CM060947.1:167664356-167884356 GCA_030765055.1 Mantis religiosa | reverse complement strand
ACTCAGGATCTTTACATGGTTCAGCACATTCGGAATCCCAATCAAAAGCAATCTCGTACTCTGTCAGTGGTTCAGGTTTTGGCAATCCTTCCCCATGTAGAACTGGACGTATGGCAGAGGGAATGTTAGATCACTGTCTGCTTCTTCTTCTTAGTTGGTAAGTTGGCTAACGCCAGATCATAGACACCGCAAAGTGCATTGAACGTCCTTTCCTATGCATCCAATTACTGAGGTTGCTGCCACAAGTGTAGAAAATCACATGTGGAGCCCACGGTTTATCCTGATCATCAATTTTGCACCCAAAATAACAACTGCAAGTTAATCAATGCAGCTATTTGCTGATTTGTGAAGCAAATGTCACTTCTCCACACAAAAAAATGTGTCAGAACTGTTAACACCAACTCATGGCATTTTTGTTCACTTCAATAGCAGTCAACTAGAACTGGTAGGTAATCTGGAAACAAATGTGTAAACATTCTTACATGTATTAATAGAGCTACTGAAGTTGAAAAGAAGGGGAACAAAAAGATCACTAAAACTGGTATGAAAATGTTTATATCCAAAATATTACACACAAGTAAGACCAGGAACAATAATATAGTCCATTGTTACTATAATAGTCCATTGTTACTATAATAAACCATTATAATATTTGATTTTAAACTTAAACATACAAATCCATATATAATCAGCTCACCGTAATAAAACAGCATAAAATGAAAACTAGAGCTAATTTTGAATTGGCTTTGTGATATTCGCGATCAGCACATTAGAATCGACAGGAACTGGCTATTTTCATTCGATTTACATTTTCATCGTTGCACAGTATAATAGATAGATACATTTTCATACACCTGTGCTTGTATGTCGCAATTTCCTCGCAAACTTGGGGGTATTACATTCCTCTATATATTCTACTATAGGATTTCCTAGAGCATCTCTTGATTTATGAGAAAATATAATACAGGAACTTTCAACTTCTAATTTCCTGTGCATTATCATTGCTTCAGTACTTGTGGGAATACAGAACAGTCAGCTGATATTAAGGCAACTCTACAACGTTTGCGGTTGATTCAGCACAGTTCATCATATTCAGTGTTTTGTTTACGAAACGACGTGAATTGCATAAGGTAAATTAATTTAGCTGAAATACGTGTTACCTCGCTTCCATAACAAGCGTACTACAAAGAGAAGAACAAAACTTGGCACGCTCGAAAAAGCTCGTGTTTATGTCTCTCAGGATGATTCAGATTTCAGAAACAAATGTGCATTAAGTTTCATGTCTATGTAACACTTAAAGTCGTAAAAAATATATTAGGGAATTCTTCTTATAGAAAAGGACGCCTTTGTTAGAAATATTTCCCCTTACAAGAAGGAACAAATCCTTTTTGGATTAAAACATCATTAAACATATCTTTTCTTTTAGTTTTATGAAACTTCTTTACCAACAATTTACTGAAAAAAGCACAACGAATATATCTTGTAATGCTTAAATATCATTCCTAGAGTTTAAATTGAACACATGTAAACATGACTCACATAGCCTTTTCTACATTTTAATTAATCGAATGTCATACAGGTACACAAAATCTATGTTAATATACTAATAAGGATAGCTTTTTCCAATAATAATAAATATATTGTATATAACGATATTGTACATGAATACTTCAAAACCTGGGTAGAAAAAAGTGATATGATTACAGAACAGTTTATACCTAACTTGACTGATCTACAGTTTCATTTTCTGAGAATGTTCGAAAAAAGAGTAGTAATAATATAAACTTTTCTGTCTGTTACTAACTTATAGTAATTTCTCATATTGCAGTATTTCTATAAGCAATTTATTTCTTGATCCACTTTCCTTAATCAAGCCTATAGCGTGTAACGGCTATTTCATATTTTTCATATATTTGGGAATTTGTTCTGGATTGCTCTATAAAATGTGATTTGTATAAAATAGAATGTAAACTGGGTTGGCCACAGAATGAAAACCTACGCAACAGTGTTCCTATTGGTTGTTATGGTGATGTGATTACATAATGTTGTGGCGTGGACCAATGGGATAAAAGTAATTTAGATTTTTCTAGTCGTGTGCAGAAATTCGAGAATATGCAAATAGTTTTGTCATCACTCTGCATGATATCATCGATGTGCAAAGACGTGTTATATGTGGTGCCGATCTGCAAGTCTGCAGAAACTTTATGTGTAAAGATGTCGTGTTAATCATTTTATGAAAGTACATAATTTACAATGTTTAACATTGTGAACAGATATATTAATGTTTTTTGTGTAATAAATTCCAATAATTTTTCAAAGAAGAGAAAAGTTGTTATTCTTTTGTAAAAATTATTTTCGCTTAGATACATCTACAAGAATTCTTTAACATCGACACAAAAGGTGAGATTAATTCATTATTCCATAATCCTCGCGCCTTATTCCGTTCCAAAATGATCGCCGCAACGTGTGGCGTTTAGAACAACGTCGTCGTCTACAGTTATCCCATTTTGCATCAAATCTACTGCTCCAAGCTTTAACAGAGAATTTGATGTGAAGGGAGCAACTGATTGAATCCCGACGTCTATCATGGTGAGTTTGATTATGAATCAAAACAACGCCTTTACTTAGAAATAGCCATGAATAATGTTTCATATTGTTGGAATTTTTAAATGTAGTACAACTTTTTCCTGAGTGGAAACTTTGCCTATTTTATGGTTTCCAAATTCAAGAGGTTACGATTATACACTGAGAGGAGCACCTTTTACACTTGGATCTACGTAAATTCTTTGCAGATGTACTGCCCCGAGGAGAAAAGGATACATTGAAGCAACCACAGCATACAGATTACAGAAACGCTTAAGTGCTTGTAAGATCCAGGCTCGAAGACCCTCTAACTGCTGGAGTCACCTAAAACCGAGGATAAATGACCCGTCCAAGCGGCCTATGGTAGTAATCCTTTGAGCAAGCAATCACGCCATCTGAACGGCACCGATATACCACCAAACCTAGACGCACATCTAAAAGATGAGAATAAAATTAATTGAAAGAAACATGATGGAGAAGAAATCGTCGTAGATGAAATCCACCGCAAATTTCGCCTAAGGACTGGAAAAAACCATGAATAATTCTAGTACAGAGTGGGCGGTTGACAGTGATCGAACTCAGAACCTCCAGAAGGTGAGCCTCACGAATTATCACTGAGCCACCTTGACTTCTGGATATCTACACAAAACGTAGGTATAATTGAAATACGTTGTTACCGCCTAGCAGATTTGCATTGCGGCAATTAAACATTCTACAGTCCAAGCTCCGACTTTGCTTTTAAATCATTCATAAAATCTAACCTTAGAATAAACTGAAAACATTGACCTTCTTTATTTAAATAAGCGTTATACCAGATAGATATATTTCGAACGGCATAAGTTTTATTTGTTCACGTAAAGCTTTCAATGACATTTTTATTTTTAACATGTTATTAAACATTTGAAGGCTTGTTTTATATGATTTGTCTGTACTATTCTTCATTGGTTTAGATGTAAACAGTGAGATGCCAATGCAGCAGCACTAATCATTCTCTCCTAAAGTATTTCCCTGATTAATATATGAATTCCTTTATTACTTATTAATTATTATCATACTCGCCATTCAACAAAAAATAATGAATTCGGTACATCTATATCCATTAGCAGAATATCGAACGTATTTTCTGCTAATCCACTCCAAACTACAGATAAACAGACCTCAGACAGGTAAACATAAGCCGGGAAAGCAGCCACGATAGATGAAGACGCAGAAGTGATAAACATATATTTTGGAAGACAATACTTCTTCAATAAAATAGTTACAGCTCCTTTTACCAAACAGAAAAAGAGGTAAAATTATTGCATGCAAATAATTACTAGTGATTCGGCGTACACGTGCGTATCTTTAAGCATTTTTTTCTGTACGTCTTTTCGCTGACACTTTTTCCCTCAAATTTTTATTATCTCTACGCATATAGTAAGTAGGAGAAGGATTCATTCCATCCAAAAGTTTGATAACAGATGTTTTGAGACTCCTTGAATGTAAAAAAATTAGTAAGAGGTCCGTGTGTTCGTGTAAGTTAACAGCATAATCCATAAATAAAAATTTAGTTAAAAACATACTTGGTATTTAGGTTCAACTTCTTTCAAGGTTGCAACATTAAGATATTCAAAAAATGGTTCTACGTCACACTACTCCTCCCATAAACACTGTTTGAAATTATTTTCCTAAAAGTGGTGCTAGTAATTTTGATTTAAATAGATATTTTCTGATAAATGAAATGTATTTTCTGAGAATGTCTTCAGGAGTAATCTTCATTCTGGGTATCCTTTGCATAGCCCGCGCGTACACACACGCGCGCGCGCGCGCACACACACACACACACACACACACACACACACACACACACAAGGTACTCACAGGCTGTGTTCAGCCCGAAGATTTTTGCTGCGTGGCCACCCAGGTTTTGGATTTTTTCTGCAGGAAGGATTTTCTTCCATTAGGATGGGTGAAGGATGGAATTTTTAAAGTTTAGGATGGAAGAAAGACTTGAGGTAGTAGATTACTGCGCTGAAGGAAGAGAGGATACTATACCTAATGGACCCTGGCGATGAAGTAGATTAAATTTAGATTTAGTTAGAATAATTTTGAGGCCAAACCACTCTTGGTTGGATTATACAGGAGCTCAGCTTTTGCTGCTGGTGAATTTGCTCGGTAGTTATCTCTAATGCCCGTAAGTCATGCGGGAGACCCGGAAAAGTCGAAGCCAATTTCTAGTTGGATCATAATCACCAATAGACCTCACGAGGGCACTTCTATGTGATGGTAAATTGGCGTATAATTTTGTAGCCCGGCGCCTAATTTCATCCTCCACGTATGGAAGTGATGAGGATTCATGAAGCAACCTTACTGGAAAAAGTCGGCCTACTGAATAGATGCACTTAAGTCCTGTATTCTGAGCGCGTTGAAGATATGCCAGCCAGTGGGGCCATGCCCCACACCTCACAGGCATAAAGTATCAACGAGACTATAAGTGTCCGAAAGAGGTTTGCATAGCTGGTGAACCGTAAGCTATAACTATCCTTCTATACCAAAAAAGCATATCTCCTAAACACATGCACTTTATGTTATATGTAGTTTTTTGTGGAGTGCATCATTTCAGAGATATTCTAGTTATTTTCTTGAATTTTCTAAAAGTTACATTTTCTCAACTGACAATCCGCATTTCATTATTTTTTATCCTTAGATCACGTAGGAAGAACTGAATTTCTAAGATATCACATAGCCACAGCTTTAGAAGGTTTGACTACCACTTTAAAGCCTATTGCACTCACATACTCCCTTAGAATTACAAGAACATTATGAATAAGATAATTTATCCCAACTTTTACCACAATTAATTAAGGAAGATAGGGCATTAAGCGTTTAAAAGAATAATTAGTACAAGATTTAAGAGGACTACTGTTTTCATTTTTACTTCATTGGATATATTGATGTCGCTTTACCTAGGAACATTTGCATATCTTGTTCACTGATATGCAGTTAACTTTGGACATCTAGTTTTTCTTTGACTTCACACACGTTGTACACGTTCTAATTCTCATTCATAATTCCAGCATTATAAAAATTTTCACACAAACCGAAATCTAAACCATGATCACTAGCTGTAAAATACTAATGGGAAATTTTATGCCATAATACAATACTTCCCTATTTGAAGTAAGCTGCAATGTAAATAAATGCTTGTCTAAAATTTCAAATAAAACGGACACATTTAAAAATAAAATTTTAAATGTGACGTGTGCAAAGAAGCACTACAACAAACTTGTTCGACTACGTACTCAAGCAAAAAGTAGTATTTTCTTAAGGAATTCAAGAGTTAGAATTCTGCTGCACGGAACAAGGAAGTTATGACCCATTTCGTTTCAACTGACTCCTTACAAATCAAACGTATTACTTCTCCTCTTACACTGTATTATCAGAAAATGAATGAGTATCCCAAACAAACAGAAAAGGTCAGGAAATTAATAAAGACGTAGAAAGAGAAATAAACTTTACTGAAGCCAGAATTCAGTAAAAGCGTACAGAAATAAAAGGTCTATAAGGAGTGAAAAAGAAAATAAAGAAGAGGCTAACACAGGAGCTCAAAATGACGAAGCCATAAAATGGAGGAGATGGAAGGAAATAAAAAAATAATAACATAGAGGAAGGAACAAAGAAATAGCATTAAAGCCTGAGTTCTCTGGCCGTCTTTTTTGTCTCTTGGTCTTATTTTATTCTTTTAGTCCAGAAACTTAAGGCGCACTAAGTACATACTGCGCGTTTCTGACACTTTGGTTGATAGCAAAACATTTAATTGTTGTTTATATGGCACTATTAGTATGTTCTGCAGGTGTAATCATAATATTTATCACCTACAATGGATCCAGCCTTAGTTTAACCCTGATGACAACAAAATGCAGTTATCATTCCTCTGTTATTGGTTGCAAATATAAAAGCTCTCTTTAGAGTAATTTTGTAAATTTAGATAGTTAAAAGTGCAATTTAAACTATGAAGTATTAAATCAATGTGTAAAATATTTAAGACAGGAAAGAATCAGGTATGGTCTATTATGCATAGAACGCAAGAATTCATCAAAAGTCAACAGGATATACTTTCTACATTAGTTATCTCTGATTAATTTTCTAATATTTTCTGTACAGTCGAATCAATCACATCGACAAATCAGTCAAATCACTTTCAAATCTTTAGCGGTAACAAATTTTAGGAATGTAAATAAAGGAAATAAAAAGAACAAGAAAGAACGAAAGAAAGAAAGAAAGAGAGAGAGAAAGGAAGGAAGCAAGGAAGGAAGGAGGGAGGGAGGGAGGGAGGGAGGGAAGGAAGGAAGGAAGGAAGGAAGGAAGAAAGAAAGAAAGAAAGAAAGAAAGAAAGAAAGAAAGAAAGAAAGAAAGAAAGAAAGAAAGAAAGAAAGAAAGGATCATAAAATTGAATTATGTGCGTTAGGTAGCGTACTTTTGAAAGCGTGGAATGGAATTTCAATATTTAACAACATGCTAAATTTATTTCAAAGAAACTTGAACTACAAGTAGGTAAGCTTACTCTGTACCTTACGATTTCCAAAACACAGAAAGTTGCACAGCAATCAAAGATTACGGATAGCGCCAAGTAGGCTGCTCACAGAAATTTCAATATACGCTATAACTGCTCACATCGGCATCTGAACTTGTACTTTGTATTATTAAGAACCCTTGAATTACTTTTAGGACACACCATTCCCAAGGGTTTAGACCACTTGACTTTCACCAAGGTGACCCGGGTTCGATCCTAAGCGACCGCAAAATAAGATTTATGTTGGACAACTGGACGCTGGGGTGCGGTTTCTCCGGGTTTTCCGGATTCCCCCGACCCCATTCAACCAGTTGCTCCGTTATAATCTTTCCTTTCATCCACTTCTCCCTAATATCGTTCAACTACTTACTTCCCTTACTCTCAGTCCGAGTATAGGCTGATCACCCACCCCTGGATTTCTCACTCTCTGATACTGGTTTGTGGCTCCCTCACTCGTTGCCTAAAATTGCATAACGGATAGAGGACCATAAATGAACAGGACTGTGTACTATACCAGCAGAAGAAGAATTGTTTTAGATGATTAAAAATAATGAATATTTTCCGTGTAAAGAGGAGTTTGCAGTTAAGACATTTCCATTAAAAATGAAGACGTTTCTGTTTAATCCTCATGTTACACACTTAGAAGACGCTGTGCTTGTATTTATTCGACTTTGGTTTTTGAGTTGTGCTGTTCGCAGAAAAACAGAGCCCTGCAGACCAGTTTGTAAAGAGGTATTTTTATTCATGGAGTTTTAAAACATGGATTTATGGACGAAAGCTTGGAATCGAAATGTTAGGTGAAATGTCATGTATTCTACTACTACAGCTGGAGTTACAGAATGTTTGGAGTAAAGGGTTTTGGATGAAGGCGTAAGATATTTGGAGAGAAGGTATCAAAGGGAATTACTGAAAAACAGAGATATTTTAAACTAATATAAAAATACTGTTTATTGTTATGCAGGCTGACCTGTTGCAAATGAATAGGTTTTGGAGAAGGAAAAAGCGAGAAGGTTATGATGAGGAATCTGTATTCGAAAACTGTTCCTTCTATGCAAAATAAGTTTGAAGATTGGTTACTTTTAATACCTTCCACTTCACGAAACGTAAACAAAATAGGATAAGGGAGAGTATGTGATCTCTTGATATCGTTTGTCTTCTATTTACAATTAGCTCTCACACCAGATGTGATTCAGTCCCGTTGAGCAGCATTGAACAAAAGTAAATGCCCCTGATTTTGTGCTTATTCTGTTTACAACCAATTACTGCTTCATTTTCAAATATCGTGAATATATCCCAAACATTCGAAGAAATTCAATGTGGTCCAACGTTTGGCTACCACGTCTCCAAATTTAAGTCTCCTTGCCCTTTTTATTTGGGGCCAAATGGAGAGATTTATTTTTTTTGAGACTTCCGTAGAGATAGAGGATGATCATCTTAGAGAAGAACTATTAGAAGTGACAGATGAAATTATTGAACACATACCAGATCTGCTGATACATGGTATAAAAACATGCTTTACAGGTGCACTTTATGCAGAACATCAGGGTCGCTACAAGGTGCCACTCTTGCAGTGCACACGCTCAGGAGCACATTTCCTCTTGTGAAGTGCGAAACTGGAAATCGCTGATTTTCAAATTTATTTTGCATCAAAAATATACAATTTTGGATATAGGTTCTTAACCAAAATATTATCTACCATCATTACCTACACATTATCTATTTGCATATATCCTTTTTAACAGATTAATGAAAACGTATTGCTCTCTGCAGCATGCTGCAAATACATCCTTTAAAATTTAATCCTCTCATACAAATTTCGGCAATAAATGAGCTGCAGTCATCGTGGATTCTGTTTTTTTTTTTTTTTTTTTTTTTTAAATTTACGTCCTCCAACGTTAAGTCATATCGGACGATGAGTGGAATTGATGAAATGATGCTCAAATGAGCCCAGGGTCCATAGAGCTTAGAGTTACCGACATTCTTCTTTCAGGATAAGGGAAACCCCCGGAAAAACTTTATTCAGATAACTCGCCCTAACCGAGATTCGAACTCGGGACCTCTTGAACCTGAGGCAGGGATTCTAGAGTTTTGAAATACAACTTGTGTGAAACGGAAATATGGTGTACGTACTCTGAGAATCTCACTTTGCGGTATATCAAGTAAATCATTTCGAAAGTGCTTAACTCCTCATAAGTGTTGCACCGTTTCACGTATATATTTACAAATTGTCTACACCGCCAATTTCCTCATCATACCCAAGATTATGTGTCACATTCATGTTGTCCTCTCCGTTATTACTTCACAAAATATTAGACGCATAATCTTATTATACCTTTTGAATTGCAGGCGGCTAAAATAATTACGAATAAATGAAGAAGCATTAACAGATTTTTTGGTGGAACTCATATAGTTTTGTTAACCTATTATTAAAGTTAATTATATCATTATTTACATAAGAAATCGTTAAATAAAACATAACTAAAATGGGCGGTCACACTCAAAACTTTAAAACGTTATATTTGTTGAATAAAATTGAATTTCATATAAGTGCTGAGGCTTTCACGGTCAGCGACGTCAGCTACATTGTATATATCTTCCGGGATTGTAGGCCGTGGTCCAGTCGGTTTAACTTCCGACGTTTCGCCGAAAACTGCGTCCGGCAACCTTAGGTTTACCAAACTTGAGCTCAAGTTTGGTAGTAGCTACAATGTAGTTAAAATTGAATTTCCTAGATATTTGAGAGCCACATTCAAAAATTTTATAAATCCGTTGCCTTAATTTGTTCTATTCATTAATTACCATTACTTAAATATTCCTTATTCAACAACAGCATAAAAATGACTATAAATCATATCTAAGTTATTCTTTTTACTTACAATTTAAAGTGGTCATTAAAGCCTAAACAATACGAAAATCCTCTCAGAGATATATTCGGCGAAGAAGCGTCAGTTAAAACATTAATTTATGATCGATACTGAGTATTCAAAGGAGGTCTTGTGTTTTTGCTTATGAATTTTGTGAAAGAGCCTAGTAACTGCTGCTACTGATGAGGGTATTGATGCTGCTCAAGCCATACTTAAAGAAGGTTAACGGACAACTCAAATCCTTTTTGGGAAATACTGGGCATTGGTAGAGTCAAATATATAACATTTGGCATCAACATTTAGACGCAGAAACCTTAGTTTTCAGTGGATTCACATAAATCGACTCCCGATCAAAAGAAACAAATTGTATACTCCAAAGTAACTCTGACATAATTCCAAACGGCACTTTAAGTTTTAATCTTTGATTTACTGTTATGTTTGTAATAAAAGCATTCAATACGCTCAACGAGCCCACAAGAGTAGACGAATTGGCAGTGATAATAAAAAGATGATTGCTCCCTTTTTACTTCAGTATTATAAATAGATGTATGTTTTGAATTTTTTTTTTTTAAATTTGTGAAAAGCTCCCAAAAGGAAAAATAATTATACAGCATAACATCGTAAAGTTTTATACAGCAAAGCTAACACCTGAATATCTAAGTGTTCTAAAGCTTCGCTGCAGCTTATAGCCCCGACTCTTTATGTTTTTTTTCCCTCTCGTTTGCAAAACAAAGGATAAAATGCTAGAAAAGCTTTTTCTCTTCAGTGAAGCAATGAACACTTATTAGATTCTGTAAACTGAGGAGGATTTATTGATTTAAGGATTGGCTTAATGGAGTACAAAAACCATTGAAGTTGAAGCGTATAACGATATGTTTTAGTTAGAACTCTTTATATGAATATCCCGTTGGAAATTCTTGTTTTCTGATATGACTATTAGTAGAACATGTAATGAAAATATAACAAAATACATGTGTAGTTTTGTAATTGGCCGTAGTAATAATTGTATTACGTATTGTGATGACGTAGCAGTAAATCGGCCAATCATAATATTAATAGAGGAGTAACGAAAGTTACGGAAAATCAATAATCTTCCAAAATAGAATTATTCGGTAATCGTAATAGTGAAGAGTGGACGTACAGAAGTGAGGAATTTTGAGTAATTAACAGAAATTATATTATAATTGAAAGTAAGGATTTATCGATGTGTTGTAGGTAACCTACAGTGATTGATTAAGAAAGAAAGTTCGAGTAAAATGTAATCCAGATTACACAATTAAATTATATATTATGAAATCGGATTCATATAAAATTTTATTTATGTCCCTAAAAATCCAAAAGCTCTCATGACTCTTATTTAATCAAACTCAATCATCAACAAACAATTCATAATACAGCGAAGTAATCCTGTTACATTTGGCTTCTCGACCTGGATCTTCGAAACAGCCAACGTGCATCCTACCTGTTGCGAGTGAAAAAAATCGCCACAACCGGAATTTTTGGAAAAGTATTAAATTACATTTATATCTTTTAAAAATAATCTTCGTTTGATTTAGTAACAATTTTCAATGCTACCCCTATAATATATTATTTAGAATACTTATATGCATGACACTACTGTTCTTTTCAATTCAAACTAAAAATAAATTGGAAATTAATTGTTCTTTCACACTGGCCGTGTGTAGGCTAAATTGTGGAAACGTAGAGTCAGAATGAAACATTCAATGCCATAGCCGGGATTTGAACCACGGATCTTCTTCCAGTTGAAGCGTATTTTTTCCTCGTAATCCATCAGAATATCTCACATAAATCATGTAAATAAAATAAATTATTCTTTTTTCTTATTTCTTACCGTGTTTAAATACATGCCAATGGTTCTTAGCTTCTTGGATTTTTCCAACATATGCAATATAGTAGATTTTATGCACCAATCACAGAAATACTATTATCTATTCTCGATTATTGAAAATGAGTAAATAGTAATACATAATAATGATAATGGTGGTGGCGGAGGCGGTGGCGGTGGTGGTGACCAGATGTTCGAGTATTAAAGAAAACACATTTAACAGGAAAAAAAAATTAATGGTAAAAATTCAGTATCTAAATCCGAAACTGAATCCATAGATATTTATTTACGAAGAAGGTATAGATTTATCTGTATAGCGGGTGGCCCCAGTGCCTCGTCCTTCACGTAAGCAGATAGTCCTTCGTGTGTTAAAACATTTGACGAACGCAACAGGCCAATTACGGTTAAAGGAACGGCAGCGTCTTAGGGAATTTGCCTCTGCTCAGGGCGAAGAGAAACAAGGGTGTACTCCGCTGTAGTAGACAAGAACAGCGTAAACAAACGAAAATGTTTTGAATATTCTCAACTTCTGTTTTTATTTATAAGGTATAAAGCCACTTTTCAGACTGGCAATTGATTGAGAAAATTTTATTTGACTTGTCCGTATCCACCCACACTATTTTTACGTTCTCTATTAGGTACTTAAGTGAGTAGGGAAAGCACTGCATTCCACCCAAAAAATCGATTCTGAGATTTCAGTAGGATGCAATAAATTAATATCTGTTTACTGGTACTATGTGAATGAACCAGCAGCACCTGCAATTTTATCTCTAGGATTATATGAAATAATTTATGAGCGGTCCTTTTCCTTCGTTTGAATACAAAACTTTAGTGTCCTCTTGAGCTGAGGCGTGATAGACACACAGTCATTGGGCTCATTAGGAGTGCTATGTAAGCGTATTCCTCTCTGCAATCTGCTGCCAAAATGTCAAAAGTCTCTTTAAGGGATACAAGAGACACGTTGGCTAAAACAACGCTCATCGGCTATGAAATAGATACTGGATACACACGCAGCCTCTAGTAAGGACCTTCAAATCACAATTAGTGAACATTTAAGCAATGGTTCGATAATGTCGTTTCCAGTGTAAAGGTGAAGCTATGAACTACAGATGCAAAAGTTTTCTTCATATCCTGTAGCTAATGCCGCAGATTTGACGCTTTAATATTTAGATTTACATAAAACATACAGTGATTCTACCATAATAGCTGTGATAACGGCCCTAATAATAATAAATAAAGCAACAATAATACTATAACATTAATAGAACACTAATGCCCAATTTCACCAACAAATGTTAAAATCGACGTTAACAAATGTAACGTAACAATTGTGACAACGCTAAAACTAATGTTAAATTTCTTGCATTTCACCAACCTGTTTTCTTAAAATGTTAACAAACCTGTGTTAACGCCAAGAAACTTGTAAATATCACAGCTATAGAAGGCTATGGATGATTTTCTGAACGTACTCCGATGCGCTTTTGTTTTCATTTTCATCTGCACGAATTGCGGATGAACAAAACTATAAATAAAGCCGTGAGACAAATTTCTCATCGACGGAGAAAGAATTGTTAATTGAAATGTTGACGAAGTGTAAGGATATCGTGGAAAATAAGAGGACGGATGCAGTGAATGTAAAAGAGAAAGATGTCGCGGGGAAAATATTGGAAACGAATTTAATTCAAATGCATGTGTCACAACTACAAGCACCAAACAACTTGTCAGTATTACGTAAATTTAAAACGAGGTGCGAAAGACAAGTGCCTTAAACATTTCAAGACGGGAGGTGGCCAGTGTATTATCTACATAATTCAATGAATTGTAAAATCGCAAAGTTATTAATACTTGAAGCAAAGGCGAGATCGGCATATTCCTTTCGATGCATGTTCTAACTCAGTATTACGTAAATTTAAAACGAGGAGAAGAATGGCAAGTGACTTGAACGTCTCAAGACGGGAGGTGGCCAATGTATTATTCACATAATTCAGTGAATTATAAAATCGCAAGGTTATTGATACTTGAAGCAAAGGCGAGATCGCCATATTCCTTTCGATGCATGTTCTAACCTCTCTTGTACTTCCGCAGTAACCATCATAGTAACATTTTTCGACAGTCTATACCTCCGTAAAACAATTTTCTTCGGATAGTTCCTCAAAATCATTTCTCCTCATAGGCCGTACTCTATTACGAATGCCATTTAGACGGTCTTAAATATAGCAAATCGACATCAACAGCTGAGTTCATGCTCGCCATCTTGACTATTTACAATTGTTAAGGACTTAACATTAGAAATTCGGCTTGTTAGTTTAACATGAGATTTAACACGAGTGTTACGCTAACACTTGTTGGTGAAATTGCAATTTTTTTAACTATTGCTAAACTCGTGTTAAGTCTTAACATTTGTTTGTGAAATCGGGCATAAGAATAATAGTGAACGAGTCTCACTGAAACACGTCCCCTTCTGTTGAACTGCTTGTCAACAGTTCTCTAATTTTTGTGCCCTCAGATTTTGCCTATCTCTTACGGTTTCCGAGTTATGCAAAAATTCATCCTGAATGTAGAGCACTGCTGAGGACATTTCTAGAAAATTCAGGGTATACGTTTCATTTTTAATAAAATATCTTAAACATATAATGATATTTTAAGTAAAATCGTTAGATCCATTTTTGAGAAAATCACAATCTTCGAAATATTTTCCTGTAAAGTTTGGTCTGGGGAAGGAGGATTTTCTTGAATATCTTTGTGTCGCATCCTTGTAGAGTGCAGAAATTACATTTTAATTTTGGTATATTTAACATACTTTTTAGTTTTGGATTTATGCTCTTCAGAGTCACACAAACGCACACAGAGACATACAAAAACCTCTTTTTCTATAAATAATTCTGTTTGGGTTCAGAAGACCACAAAGCTTGCATTTATACTGAAATCTCCATTTTTTGATGGAATGCAATACTTTCCCTACTTACTTTAAGTATGTAGCATAGAAAGTAAAGTAGCTATGGATGGATACGGACAAGTCTAATAAATGCTTAGATCATTCTCCATTCTCCATTCTACTATTGCGAAAATAAATACTCTGGAACATTTGTGGAAAACATTTGAAGCCTTTTTCGGTATTTTACACTGTTCTTGTCTATTATCACGAACTACATGTTAGTTCAAGCCCGGGAACTGCCTCTCTTCACTCGCAACTGAACCAAGATTCTCACGACACTGCCATGCGTTTAACGTGAATTGCGTCGTGCCTTCTGCAAATGTTTTAACTCAGGAAGTGAAAGGCGGGGCAACTGCGCCAACTTGTATGTTAATGTATTTCATAATGCATATATAGGCATAGAAGCATCAATGTAATATATTTGCACTGCGGGAAGTCTTTAGCTTTGTGTAGTGATGAGAACTACTTCTGTAACAAAAATTCAACACAAGTAAGGACAAAGCTAGCTGCCAATTTTCAACTCATTTCTAAGAAAATGTATGAGAAACAATACGCTAAGAGAAACAATAAACTTAATTTGTGTAGAAACCAAGCAAAGAACACTTTAATGGCCGTGAAGACAATCATCGCTAGCTTAGTGCTCTACAAGGTCGGCGAACTGTTTTGAGTTTTGTTTGTTTATTTTAATGGTTTAAGGTTAGCTGGAGTTCTCATTGAACAGGTATAATTTATTTCTCATCCTGAGATAAGCATGCCTTATGGGCATGTTCCATTAAAAAAATAGAGAACATTACATGAGTTAGTAATTTACGTCCTCCAACGTTAAGTCATATGGTTACATGAGTTAGGCTTAAGTATGCAACAATAATTTAAAATTTTGTGCACGCTATCGGATATATAGAGAAAAGACTTCTATTAATTGTTGTCATCCCTGAAGAGTTTGCTATGTTAATAATGCCCTTATATTAAAGCTTCTTGAAGTACAATACGGATGGGTGCAATTAATAGTAACTAGCTTCAGAAGGATTGTGAGACCGCCCTTATAGTTAGGTGATTAGCGCGTCTGACTCGCATTCAAGAGGACCCAAGTTCGAATGGTTTTCGCTTACCCTGAAAACTCAATGTTGGTTAACTATGAAACTTATCCTCATTTGAACATAATTTCATTCATTTTATTCATCGTCCTTAACATTGGAGGACGTTAATTCGATAAAAATAGCGACTTGGAAATATTAAGCTATTTTAAATTATGCTAATTCATGCATTTTCTTTCGATTTGTTTACCTATTTTGGTTTAGTACATTTTTTAATCTAAAAGGGTAACGTTTTAGTTATAATAGAGGAAAACGAAAAGGAATACGTTGCAAAAACTATAGTAAAATATGTCAATAAAGTTAACAAATAAATACATTGAAAAGCGGAGCTTTTTGTGAGATAAGTACTTATTTGAGAATAAGTATGTTAAATACCAGGGTCGTAACTAGGCATTTTAAGTATCACACATCGTATCACTAATTAGTTAAATAGAAATATATTTCAATTTATGAACTTATGCTCAGATGCTTAAACTTGAAGAGAAACGATGGCACACAACATGTGATCAATTGCGAAGAAAGCTACCCTCGAGGGCACCAGAGAAGGACCGCTGTCTATTCGTGTAGCTTCCAAATTCTCTTGCCTTTACTACTCTCCACAGCAAGTTTAAAACTGAGACAGGCATAGCTGTTTCGCTTTGCAAAAGCGAGTGAGGTGAAGCAGCAATGATGCAATGTAGACAAGACGGCCAATGTCGATTGAAGTCATCCAGTCACTGAGTTTATCGCGTGCAAGAGCCCTAGGCTTAAGTACTGAAGTCATTCGTGAAAACTTTCCAACTTGCTTCTCAAAACATAAGACAGGACTGGTTTTCCAATAAATAGACCTCTAACACAATAAGTCAAAGGGAAGAAACGGAAGTGGTCATCCTAATAAATACAGAAGGAGAAAAATGTAAATGAGGGTTCTTCCTGTTACATCTCTGAAGGATTCATTATATAGTGACTCGCTTTTTGCAACATTCTGACCTCATTTTTTAATTATTGTAATTTATTTCGAATACCACCATTTATTCCTGCTCTCTTTTATCTCAGACATTTCAGGATAAGCGAGTTGAGCTGAGCTGAGCTGAACTAAACTGAACTGAACTGAACTAGGTAGATTTAAATGTTTCCTTTGCCAGGCAGATCTAGTATAATTGTTTCAATAACATCATTACGATTACAAAATGATATTTTTATCCCACCTACTATAAAGTTTGGTACATTTAATGAATGGTTATATTACAAACCTGATCAGTAATTCTCTAGCTGCATTGGAAGCCGAACACACGTGAGAAGTCGTAGCTCCTCTTGTAGAGAAAGAGGACAAACGTGCCTTACTCAACTGCAGCCATGTTTACAAAAACGGGTACTCACCTGGAATAACAAAAACGTGATATTAGAAGAAATCACTAGAAAAAAGGCTGTGGTACACAATGTAAGTGGTATACAAATATTTAATTAAATAGTGCATAAAATAACCCATGTCGCCTTCATCTTATTAATATTGATAATTAAACCTATCGTTCAATATATTGTGTTAGCAAATACCATTCATGGATCAGCATTAATCAAGCTCACTGGCAGTATTAGTATAAAAGGTTGCTGGCTAAAACATGAGCCAGGCCACAAACAAATATTTAGGTTAGAAAATAACAAACAATGTATGAATGAAAGTATAATGAAAAAATTATTAAACTGAAAACAACAAGGTTAGTGCTAATAGACCCCACTATCTCTACGCCTTACTCTACTTATATTCACACATTATACCATAACAGAGTATTCAAAAAAAGTGATTATTATACATAGGTAATTCCGGATAGCCTTTACCCAGAAATGATTTCGAAATTAGCAGCATGTCCTTAAATATACATAATGCGAAAAAAATGCATTAAATTACTTATTCCACATCAAGGAGGAGAATATTCAGAAGTAGTACCAACTAGCTTTTGTGAAATAAAACAGAAATAAGAATGATGAGCTTTCAAGCACTTTCTGTCATATGGCTTTCTTACTTTTCAGAAAATCAAACGTGCAACTGCACCTTTTAATAACTGTACCTTTTTCGAATAGTCTTTATATTTAGAAGTTTCTGGTTTACAGAATCTAATAAGAATAGAAAACTATAATTAATTGTTGGAACTGAGATGTGCATTTTATTTCTTATGCCACTGATGAAAGAAAAACCATCGTCAGAGCTGTTTTCGTGCAATAATAACGAATGATTTTTCTAAGAAACAATAAATTGGAACTGAAGAATTTCCACGTAAGTCTTTGTTTGAATCCTAAAAACGCAGGGTTTAAATACGGAGGTTGATTATTTCTTTTCATGCCTTTTAGAGTTTATTCATACGCGTTCGCATACATGCAGATTTATCTAGAAATGCTTTTATGCGTTCAGGAAATCACTGAAATCCTCTTAACATACTCGTTTGTTGGACACTATACTTCTTCAACTTAGTATTTGAAAGTGGTAAAGAATTTAACAAGAGATGATTTCAACCAGTTTGTTGAAGAAAAAGAAGTAGTGTGCAAAAACAGACATACACAGAGTAGAAGGAAAACATCATAAATAAACACAAGGGTATAAATCAACAGAGAGGAAAGCTAAACAGGCTGCAGCAAGGGAAAATGAGGCTTCTGCTTAAAGGAAGAAAGTTGCAAAAAGTTGATATTCTTAGTTTTTTGTAGTCTTATAATTTTGTCTTTAATATGCGTAGTTGTGGGAGAAACACTGGCATTTTAAATATATTCTTAAAACGTAAGTGCAGCTGTTATTTTGAAATCTGAATTCTGAATGACTTTATATAAAAATAACTATTAATTCCATTTAGAGTGCAGTGGAACATTTATTTCATCTGTCAGAGCAGGTTTTTGGTTCAAAATATGTATAACAAATGTGAAGCTTGTGGAGGTGTCCAGGCAATGTAATTTTTGCTTTGTTTTACATTGAATATTATCTCAGAATCGTATTTTCTTATATAAATGACACATTTTAAGAAAATATTGACGATAGTCATATGAAATTGTATATGACGAAAAGCACGTCTAATTAATTTATTTTATGCTGGATATAGTATAAAAAGTGTGATATGCTACATTCATAGGAGTTTCTTGTACAAATTATTTTTATAAATGCTTATTCGGCTATATACTTCATATTAATCAAGACAGTATGTGCAGAAATGGTTTACTTAAAGTATTCCTTTCAACGCACTATGGGAATAAAGGAATGCATAATTTTAAGCGACAATCAAATATTTTAACGATATAATGAACGATTCACTTTGAATGGCCTGGAACAAAAGGAAGAAAAAAGATACGAGAAAATGTCAGCATGTGATTGACGGTTCAAACCATAAAAAGTATTCTCTAAGATAAAGTTTCCTCAACAGAAATATTATTGAATATAAAAATATAGAGTCAGACTGAAAAATTCAATGCCATAGCCGGCATTTGAACCACGGATCTACTGGTTGCCGTCCAGCCGCTCTAATGTGTTTATGAGAACTCTTTTTCTCATTTGTTTCTCTCTCAGTTTTCTCATGTGTTTATGAGAATTCCTAAGTGGTATACCGGAAAAAACACGAGTCAATCTGAGAATTTAATGTCATGGCACATTGGTCATAGTAGCTTAAGGGTTAGAGCGGCTGGACGGCAACCAGTAGATCCGAGGTCAAATCCCAGCTATGGCATTGAATTTTTCAGTCTGACTCTATCTCTGCATACTTTGGCCTACACACGGCCAGTGTGAAAGAACAATTAATTTCCACTATTGAATATAATATAAGCGCCTTAAACACATACATATTTTTTGTAGTGAGACCATCTTGTGAGACTTGTAGTGAGACTTCTTGTGCAAGTCTTTCAGAATGAACAGGTGTTTTAAGGCCAATTAATGAAGTTACAGCTTATATTTCATTTTCTATAAACATATCTTAATTCAATGTAATATAATCAAAATTCTTACAGTTATTTTTGAGAAATTCAAATCATGAACATAGATTTCCATACAAAGGTCTGCTTAGGATGTGGGGCATTTTGGAAAATCTTCCTATCTCGTCCTCGGAAGACCCTGAAATTGAACACTTGGTATCTAACCGGCTTTTTGTTTTTGAGATATGTTTTCACACACACACATGCAGAGAGAGAGAACGAACGAAAGAGAGAGAGAAAGAGAGAAAGAGAGAAAGAGAGAGAAAGAGAGAAAGAGAGAGAAAGAGAGAAAGAAAGAGAGAAAGAAAGAGAGAAAGAAAGGAAGGAAGGAGGGAGGGAGGGAAGGAGGGAGGGAAGGAGGGAAGGAGGGAGGGAAGGAGGGAGGGAAGGAGGGAGGGAAGGAGGGAGGGAAGGATGGAGGGAAGGAGGGAGGGAGGGAAGGATGGAGGGAAGGAGGGAGGGAGGGAGGGAAGGATGGAGGGAAGGAGGGAGGGAAGGAGGGAGGGAAGGAGGGAGGGAAGGAGGGAGGGAAGGAAGGAGGGAAGGAGGGAGGGAAGGAAGGAAGGAGGGAGGGAGGAGGGAGGGTGGGAGGGAGGGAGGGAGGGAGGGAAGGAGGGAAGGAAGGAGGGAAGGAAGGAAGGAAGGAAGGAAGGAAGGAAGGGAGGGAGGGAGGGAGGGAGGGAGGGAGGAAGGAAGGAAGGAAGGAAGGAAGGAAGGAAGGAAGGAAGGAAGGAAGGAAGGAACGAACGAAGGAAGGAAGGAAGGAAGGAAGGAAGGAAGGAAGGAAGGAAGGTTTGTGGAGTTCTCAAATCATGTATATCCAGTTACATCTTGGTACAGCATTTTTGGGTAAAATTGCAATAATCATCCCTTACGTAGGGGAGGAAGTAAAGCACTGTTTGCTCATAAATTTTAAGAAATATATGTGTATTTAAGCAACAAATATCGCATCTTGGCTGATACAGATATCTCGACATAAACATACATAAGTTGACTAAAATTGCATGCATCTACTATCTGTAAAACACGTGATATATGAAATTTAAAATAACGAGTCATGAAGTTATATTGTAACATTGGCTGATATGACCTTTCGTATCTTATTGTTGTAACTGGATAACGTTCACTCCATAAATAATAACGCCGCTGCTTATGATGATAATTTTTATAATGATCTTAGTATTAATAATAAATTTTCACATAACAACTTCTATCGTTTTTACAAATAGCTGATATAATACTGACCTGGGGTTCATGACCTCATAAGAAATGAAAGACACATTAGTCAGAATCCTATTCAATAGAGTGTGCGAATGTCAGAAAATTTCACTCTTGTTACTTGATTTGTTATCCATATACTAACCTGGTACACATATTCCCAGAATAGCATTATTCTCTGTTTTATGCCGTTGCCACCCCAGAGAGGGCATGTTGGTGTAGTTTATTTGCTTTATTGGTTTCCGGCAGGAAGTGAATTTCATTTCCAGTCTTTCAGCTCTCTCTACTCCGAATTGCATGTCGCTGTCGGTGTCATTTCTTCTACCTCTGCTGACGTCATTCCACACATTTTCAATTACCTGTCATTTGGTGTTCTACTTCATTCTCAGCAAGCTCAGAGGGTGGAAATTTTATGTCATAGTTACAGCAAAGACACACTCACAGCAGAGTTTATAGGAAATACCTATATAGTTGGGAGTATGGAATCAAAGTGAAAACGTCAAGCCTAATCGGGAAATAAACAACAAATCTTCGGCTTACTTAGTCGCGGCTCTAAATTACTGAGCTACCTTGATAATATGCGATACAACATTAATTCTCCCACTGACCCACAATTCAAGTGCACTACAAGCCATTGGTAGCAGCACTATGAAGCAACACCGAGAGGTCTTTCGATAGTGCTGTGAGGTATATTGGTGGGGTTTTGTAGCGGGCCCACACTTGTCAGTGAAACTGCCATGCTTAGACATTCCCCCTAAGTAAAATAAAAAAACAACTTACAAGCCATTCCTGCAAATTCATTCTTTGATAACATACACAAGGTGACATAAAGAGTCGTACACCGGAGCCATCCTTCATTTATATGATGATGTAAACAAAGCGGGAAAATATTCTATCCGCAAGCGTCTGGTTGATGGGAATAGTCGCGCCATTTTATCAACCACGTGTCAAACATATGCGCTATCAAAGAACTTGAACAGTTTTTCTTCGCCGTTTTCGATGTTTGAGTAGCTTATTTGGTGGCACTTTTACGTTAAGATTAAATGCAAAGCTGTATCTACTGTGTAATATATTTTTCCTTTTGTACGTTAAGAAGTGACTGAATACCTACACCAGTTACTCAAATATTTGATTTCATCACATAAACTGATCTCATTTATAAATTAAAGATTAAGGCACCGGTCTTTCTGCTGAATAACAGTGCTAAATAACTGCGTGTAGCCACTTTGGCAATGACTTGAAAAGTTCTACTGGCATGCAAATAAAATTGGAATCTGACAACGGACCAATTCCTTAAACGATTTCCCCTTCCGAACTTTACTTCGGTAGTTCCTTCGCCATAACAATATATCTTCATGCTCAACAATTATATTTTTTCTGTTTTTATTCGTAAATTCTAAACCTATATCACAAAGAATGATGTAGAGTCTCGTTTTCAAAGCTCGGCTAAATGGGATCATTGTTCACTGCTTGAAGCACTCTTGTAATTTCGGTGGCTCGTTTCTTTCAAAGAACCCATGAACCTTGCAACGAAAAACATTTTTAAACAATTCATCACATTACTTTACACAACTGGCTTTATTGTTTTTCGGAGTTTTCTTGGAGTGGAAAGCCCGCCTGTTTTCACAACCTCCACAACTGAATGTGCCTACAGAATAACCCATGCATCAGCAGTTCTCCTGTGTCTACGGAGCAAGCATCCGTCCCATGTGTCCGGCACCGTCATAAGTCGTAAATAGTAGAGCGTAATTGAAAAATAAAACGGAAGCAGAATGAAAAAGAACTGATAGAAAGGACATAGTGGTAGATTTGCCTACCGAAAGGTAAACGTGCAAGAAAGATAAGGTGAACGTGAACAATTTGAGGGAATAGAGCACAGGAATTCCCTTATACGAGAATCGTACGGGACTATTTTGCTTGGATAAAATGATGCATTGGGGGTATTGAAATGAATTATATATTAATTTAATTGGAGTTTTACTGTCGGTAAATATTTTAATTCATATTAATTTAAACCTGTGCAAAAAATCAATATATTCTGTGGAGAAGATAATTTGTGCTGTTCCAAAAATTCGAAATAATTTTAAAATGGGTACTAGGAACGAACGAATCAACTTTAACCATTTCGTTTATTCAATCATGTTATGTATATGCATACAAATGTAAGTAGCAACTTCGGATTGGATATTCACTGTGATGTCATAAGAAGAACGATCTGTTCTCCCTAGAAGCAAACAATAGATTGTGATTGTGGGTACTACATAAATTCCAGCATAGATTAACAAATACTGATTAGAGTTACCACTAAATTGAAAGGAAGATATTCCATAAATGTGACATACAACACGTAGCTCAATCGCATACCAAAACAAATTCTTCTTTGCGATACTTTTGATCCTTTGTACATCATAAAAGGCTTCTCGTCTCCCAGCATCAATTTTAGGTTCGCCAGTAAATAACCCACTAAACAAGGACTAGAAAAAGAAAAAAATAAGGAAGAATGTTCTGCTGTTCTACATGGATTTGGTTTTTGTTAAAAAGTAATGAATGAGCGTTTCTGAATCACATTTTCACACTGATTGCAAAACTGAAATCCGCTCTCGCGTACCACCTGAGACGTTTTTGCAATTAAACATGTTATGCTTTGAATACTTTTCGTAATGTACACACTGTACTAATATTAACGTGTGCTTATCGTTTCAGCACCTCAACAGCTTATACTTTCATCTTTGTTACTTAAAATGTAAAATAATATAAGCATTATATGATTGGTGTTTTATATTTACTAATATCTACTAAACATATCTGCTCTAGGGGATGTACAAAATGTGCCTTCCGCTTAAAATTAATGATTGGAGGTTTTCCTCAAAAAGTCTTAAATTTGTTTTGCTTCATAATGGAAACATTCATCCTTCCATTCCTGTGGCGCACCCTTTTGTTTCAAAGGAGACTCATGGAAATGTTAAATCTGCATTACAAAAACTACAGCACGAAAACCATATATGAATGCTGGACTATTACTTGGTCAGCAGGCTGGTTTCACTAAATATCCTTATTTATTATATGAATGGGATAGCAGATCTAGGTCAGAACACTGGGAAAGGGAACAGTGACCATTTAGAACAATTTTAATACCACAATAAAATATAAAAAGTGAACCTTCTAATGATCCCTCAAAAGTGTTGTGGCCACCATGTAAAACTAGGTCTAATGAAGCAACTTGTTAAAACGCTAGATAAAAGACTACCATGGATTTCCATTTCCTTTGATTTCATTATCATATAAAAATTAAAGCTGGTGTGTTCGGTGGTCCACAAATTCCAAAATTAATAAGGGAAAGTCAGTTCGAGAATACTATAACTCGAGAAGCGAAGGATGCCTGGAATGCTTTCAGGAATGTTTGTAATGGCCTTGGAAATATTAAAGACTCAAGTTATGTTAATATAGTGAAAATTATGTTACAAAGGTTTAAACAGATTGGCTGCAACATGAGTGTCAAAGTATATTTTCTTCATTCGCATTTAAATTATTTCCATGATAGTTTAGGAGATTTTAGTGAGGAACTGTGTGACATATTTCACCAGGAATAAAAAATATGGAAATGAAGCATGAAGGTAAATGGAGTAGGTATGAAGGACGGCAGACTAGTGTTGGATATTACAAAGGGACTGCTCTGTACAACACGCGAGAAGGTCTAACAGGAGAAAATTTGAACTCCAATATTGAATTAAGTTTATGAATATGCTTACAATTATTATTAATTAATGATTAATTAGTGGCAAATAAATTATAAGTATGAACTATTTTCATACAAAATTCTTGTTGAAGGTAATTTTTATTACGTTTCATAGAGCTTTAATTGTATTTCGTTATTTATGAATAGTTTGAGATCATTTTCGAATTCAGCACAAAAACCTTTCAGATTACAAAAAAGCAGAAAATAAGTCTTGAAATTCAGAATGGCAGGAGTGACGATAACACGCTTGTTATTCCGATTCTAAGCATATACAGCACATTAAAAAAATTGACAGCTAGCTAGAGAGGGAGCGGCACTCCAAACCAAACATAGGGTGACTCGTCATTTCTTCATTCTCGTCAAAAGGAATCAAATGCTCTGTAAACGTACAAAGAGTTGGATCGTCCGAACCGAGTGTGTAAGCTGTTGAACAAAATGGGAGCTAATTTAAATTCATCAGAGAAAGCTGCGAAACCATTTCTCTGTACTTTGTTTTGAATACATTAAAATAGATTTTTCCCATGCTCATGTTTTATTGACCGCTCCTGTCATCTAGACTCTAGTAATGCTTAATATATGCAGTTGTAAACATTTGTAATAGAACTTAAGTGTAACAACATCTGTTGATTTTAGCAGTAAATCATGCCAACTGATAGCAACGAAAAACATTCTGTTTATTCTATTTTTAATTAATGTTTTCCAATGTACGTCATTTCGGAAGATGAATGTAATCGGTTAAATGATACTCAAAAGATAGAGAAAGAAATGATAGAGATGGATGTTTAGAGAAAGAACATATGATTTGTAAAATGTGACTTTGAACACAGTAATGTTATTTATGAGATACCTGTAGTTAGTTTAATTTGTCGACTGTTATGTGGTGAACTAAAATGCTTAGTAAATACAAGCAAACATGCTTATTAAGATACAGATTGCAAGAAGTAAGAATGTTGGACAACCAATGTAGCATTATTGCAAGCTTGGAGACCTTACCACACTGTACTATGGCACTTCATTTTGCTGTAGTAGGAAAGATATTCATCGAAAACTGCAGCTAGCAAACTGCAATATGTATGTGAACGCTGCTGGAATAACACCGTAATTGCAACAGTTTCGTGTCTGATCTAATACAATGTGCCCAGCACTCGACATTGATTTAGATTGCTTTTAATATCGCGTATAAACATTCAACCTATTAGAAAGATCATTGACCAATGATAATCGTCCATATACGACACTTTTGATAAAAATCGGACGGTCGATTTAACCACCCACCTTCAATTTTTGTCGGTTGTAGAGGTATGGGAGGTAAAGTGCATTGTTGGCTGTGTTATATTATCGTAGTATCATTGGTATGATTTAAAAAAATATTGCTTTAATGATTTTAAGACGATGACAATCAATAATGAGAATTTTAGCTTTATATTGGTTACATAGGTGAGATTAATATAATTATTTTATTAGCAATTTTAATGATTTTAATTTAATGGAAAGATTCAGAGGTTTATCATAATACACTATCGGAAACGCCAATTAATTAATAATTTTTGTTATCAAATAATAAAATTAAAATTAAAATGAATACTGGGCTGCATAGCATGGTTTGGCTATACTTTGATGAAGAATAGCTCCACTCCTTCTTGCAAAAGAAGCCAAATTATGTTAAAAAATATTTTTTACTTTTTTGAGGAAAATTAAGAAAAATACATAAAAATAATCTTTAGCTGGCGAGAGTTATCAATGATGGTTCTCAATTAATTTTGTTATATCTGTGTAGCACTCTTTATATTAGAAGTTCCATTGTACCTAAAACTCATTTTGTTGTTTCCAAGTTGTTTCCAAAGGATATATGTTCATGATTTATGTTATAGATTTTCTCATGTTTAGTAGAAGCTCAAAATGGGCTCTGAGCAAAATTACCTTCGCTACCTTGCCAAGTGAAGTATGATTACTTCACTGTAATACCCTAAGACGTCACTTAAAGAGACAAATCGTCTTTAGGTTAAACATAATGGTGCTAGCTGGAATAGGAAACGGCATGTATTATACATATTTTATTATACTTAATGTAGTATTATAAAATCCATTTTGGTAATGTACTGCCCTTTCAAAACGGCAGTTGTATTATGATGGGTTTTAGGTATGCAACCAGACTTACATAGATTAAAACACTCCACCATTTTTATATGTTTTAGATACTTTGTAAAAGTCGGAAAATTCATCTAAGCAAAGCTGTCGATATAAAGAATTTCCAAGAAATGTAGTGGCGCGCAAAGGATTGGCTACAGAATGGCTACGTTAATGAAGATCAGTTTGTAGGGTTGTTATTGAACGAAATAGATACTTAAAGAACAGTAGCTGATACAGTTAGCCGAAGCGATTGGTGAATGGACTCGTGAACAGAATGTCTACTGTTCAAAATTCGCCAGAACCATCCTACCTGACTTTACCAGGTCATCTGAACACTTAGGGCCGTATTCTCACTCAGACTTGGTCCGGACAACTTGCTACTTCCGGTGGACTAACGGTGGACCATCGATTTTCTTATTCATAAATCTGGATTAGCGACATTTCCGGGGACCAAACACGTTGGTCCTGCTCAAATTTTGGTCCGTCTCCGAGGGTTAGATTAAAGGTGGACCATCTTTGCAACATGGACGAATGTGATGAATGTAGCTGTGGTGCAAAGAATTCATGAAATAAGATAAGGAAGGGAAACATATCTACCAAGAATAGAAATTATTGCAAAGTTCAACGACCTAACCTACAAAAGCAGATACAGGTTTAATAAAGCGAACGACAGAAAACTGATAGAAATGATTGCTCTTGACCTGCACGTCAGGGACAATAACCGCGGCCTGAGTATCTCAATTGACACCCAAATCCTAACAGCACTTCGGCATTATGCAAGTAGAGAGTACCAAGACAACACTGCTGACCGGCACGATATTACTCAGGCATCAGTAAGCCGCATTATCAGCAAATTCGTTATAAATTCCCCTCCATGCTTCCTTTTTCTCACATTTGTATTCGTCGACACGGATTTACGGGCCCAAATGACCTTGCTGTCGACGGGCCCTAAAACACCACACACTCACTCACTCGACACGGATTTATTTCCTATAATCTTCATTATTTTTCTGGACTAGAGAATACATTGGTCTTCCTCTGACCAATTGATACCATATCTTCATATGATCCATATTCACAGCACACCAAACGTTGTTAATGAGCCTCAAACAGCAGCAGCAGCCGTTAGGATGATTCAGAAACAGCTGTAAAACTACCACAGAGATATATAAACTTGTAGGTGCACTGTGGTTTGTTTAGCATTATGTGGGACTCGCGCATGCGCAGAAGAACCTTTCTGCATCGTGTTACATTTGCTCCGTGCTGGTCCACGGTTTTCCTTGGTCCGAGGCTTTTTATCGTCTACGAATACCAAGTTAGACCGACTTGTTCCGGACAAGGTTACTATGAATAGCTTTGTTTTTATCATTTCATTGCATGTATTATTACTAAGGGCCGCATGAGATACAAGTTACCTGGACATAGGGTATGAATGACGTCAAATGTACAGCACGACCATCAGAGTGCAAAGGTAGAAAACAGCGTAACGTAGTACACTGCGAACTAGTGAAACATTGCCTTACAAGTGTTTGCCGACGCGAGGTCAAGGTGTAGTACAACACGACTGTTTAGTTTCCTTTGGCAGGGTGGCGATTGTCATGGTTAGGCTGTACCTGCCTGCAGTTGTTTACTTGCGCGACCGACAACGGGACGGTCCATATGCAGTGAACCTATGGAAAAACGCACACGCTTCCGGCTGTTAATTATTACTTTTCAACATCTCTGCTCTGCTTTGAAAACGCTTCTGTTAATGGGCTGCTCCTCTTCTTCCATTATAGCTGTGATGTTGAGGCCAACAGGTGACCGAGAACATATATTTCAAAATAATCCCTGAGATAACATCTCTAATAAGATTGAAAAGGTCTAATGTGTTGGTAAGTTTTGCGTTAGAGGAACTGACAGACGTCAATTTCTATTCATGAGCTATATCTTGTAGAATACAAAATGCCTCCTGCTTAATTAAGTGTAATTCTTCAAGTGAAACGTGTTTTAAAAATGAAACTGCGAAAGGGTAGTATATAACGGGTTTCCTACATTAAAATTAAGCGAACCTCACGTGCAGAATGAAGCCTTTTTCTCGTTGTATATGATAATGGAACTAAGAGACGACAGGTAGAGTAATCTCATAAACTGTTAATTCACGTCAACGTGCGTCAACTATACATAATTTTATCGCTCATTTTCTAAATTTAGAATATTTATAAATATTAATTTGACTTAAAGATGAGTTATTGGTTTAAATACTGAAGTCATATGTCCCATATTGTAAATGCATTAGGCAGGGCGCACGGTGTATCCTTATCTATACGTCACTTGTTAAACAGTACATTCATATGCAGATACTGTGAAATCTGCCTCTCTTTCTCAATCCAGTGCTGAATCTATGCTTCCACAACTATCTATTTTCTATTGTAGAGATGGAAATCCGTATTTAGTCCATTACAATTTTGCTTAGATAAAGGTGAGGACCTAAGCACTCGGAAGTTTCTTGGTAGATTATAGTTCTTGAAATATATGTAAGCCATTAAACATGTATAAGACACAGTACAGGGAGGATTATAGAAGCTTATGTTCATTAAGGAAATTAGGGACTTTTCTTGTTAAAATAGAAAAAATGTAGAATTTTAATTATTGAAATTTACTTACAATTATTGTTTTTCTCCCTTCAGTTCTAGAAGGGAGCACTACGATGTTATTAAAACAAGTCTCTCACCAGATTTTAGAGACTAATGTTATGTTTTCTTTGGAATTTTTCTTACTTTAATATTCTTTTCATTTTACAAAGCATAAATTCCTTCCTGGCGTCAATTGTGAGCCAAGTTTAATGAAAAAGGTATTGATCTACATATAGATTTCTATTTTGCACACAAATTCTTCCTTGTGAATTCCCTTTTCTTAAGAGCCAGACCTCATAAGACCTTTGTTCTTTTCAAAGCCCAGGTTCCAATACAGATAAGAAGAAAAATGCTAATAATATAGAAAGTCGTCCTCGGCATTGTTCTGCACGTACAATGAAATATCATACCATTTGAGACATAACTTACGTACAAAATATGTTGTGATAGTTTATAAAACATATGAGTATCAATGTGATATTATTTCTTATTAGTTTTATAAACATAAGTGTAAATGATCTTAAAACACAGGAAAGTACATATTGGTCGGAAAATAGACTTAAATAAACAATAGGAGCAAGAAAATCACTCTGTCGAGTCACCTACTACCATGGCATGTATCAAGGTCCGATAGGTCGTGCAATTAAAACCTCAGTAAAAATCATGCGAAGATTTGACAGATGTATCGCGCAGTGTCTAGTACGACCGTTGAGCACATCACGTTGCAGTTGTCAGTTGTGAGCGCGCAGTGAGCACGTAAACATACCTAGAACAATAGCGTCACCCGCCAAATGTGAAGTTCATGATGTGGTTCGATGTCCTCAGGCGGGAGGGTGCCACGCAACCGAAATTCATCGACGAATGAGTAATATGTACGGTGAGACATTCATGATTGATAGCAAAGTGCGGCAATGGTGAAGGAACTTGGAAGCGCAGCGTACATTCACGGAAGGAAGTCAATGTCAACGATGATGTCGTTCATCGAGTGTACCGAGCGATTCGAGAAGATCGTCGGTTCACAATTTCTGTGTTGCATGAGTCGTTTCCCGAGATGTCAAGGTCATCTCTCTGTACCATCACTACTGAGACACTCCAGTATCACAAACGGTGTGTGAGGTGGGTTTCCAAGGTGCTGTCCGATCATAACGAAACCCAGCGAATGGGCGCCGCCTCAACGTTTCACCAGCGGGGAATGAGACGATGAATGAGAAGATTTTTTGAAAAAAGTTGTCACGAGAAATGAGACCTCTATGAAACTAAAGGAGCAAATGAGCAATCCACATAGTGGATGCATTCTCCCTCCTCGTCAAAACTGTGCCGTATATTTATAAGAATATTTCCTTTTGCGCAGTGGAAGGGTTCAAATGGGTCTGGGAAACTACAGTAGGGATGCCTGATAATTTGAAGGTACAAATGTAAGCAAACTCACAATTCTTTTTTGATTACTTGAACACTTTTTACAAGATGTAATTATTTTTGATTCTATTAATTACATAATTTAAGTTTTTTACCATAAAACCAAAATCCTTGGACTAGTGTACAAATCCTTCTAGGCAAAGAAATATGATGGCCTCAACTTTCTGCTTAAGTGCATAATTTTACCTCTTGAAATAAGATAGGTTTCACCATACTGGTGTGGCCTGGTGTCCCTTGCTTGGTCTTCCTGGGACGTCCCTTGTTGAGTCGAAGAACAGTCATTGCCTGCCCCCCCCCCCCTTTCATACTAGCCAAGATGCGCGAGGGCTTCTAGGAGACGGAATAACAGGTGAAGAGCTGTGCGCAAGCAGCGCCGTACGAATAGTGCGCGGGGACATTAGTCCCAAAAGCCCGCACTTCTTGGTCTATAAAGTGTACGGCTGCTATGTTCTGGGTCCGAAAGTAGCTCTCTTGGCAGAATTCATGGAACCTGGCAGGACCATCACAGCAGCCTCCTACATCGTAACTCTTTCAGAATCGGCAAAGGATAATTCAGAACAAGGAAGAGGAATGTTGTAAGGCATTGTTCATCTTCATAACAGCGCTAAGGCCCGCACTGCAGTTGCATCAAATAACCTCCTGCAGACATTCCGATGGGAAGCGCTCAATCAGTGATCAAATACTTTACAACCACCTTGCAGCCCAGACTTGACTCTTTCATATATTTGCACTGACAATGAGATACAGACCAGCATATGGACTTGCTGGGAGCACAGGCTTAAGCTACCTTCCATGATGAGAGATTGGGAAGTTGATATCAATGCCTAAGGTGGAGCGGCGACTTTGTAGAGAAGCAGCTGTTAGATGTGGCTAAATGTTACAAATAAATTATTTTTGATATTCATTGTGGTTTTACTAGGGGCGTTCAAAAATAATTGTCACTACAAATTTTTGTTTTGTTTGTTTAAAAACTCATTCAGGTAACACTACAGGTATTCCCCGCCAACGTCTATGCACTTGTTCCATGTTCTGGCAGCTTCCGTATTTTCGTGGCAAACCGTTCTCTGAGGGTATCCCGGCGCCACTGATGGACAACTACATGAAGTTCTTCATTAGTGGTGAACTAACCAAGCATTACCTCTTTCATCGCTTCGAATAGTACATAGTCCCTAGGAGCCGAATCGGGTGAATGTGGACGATGTACCAGCACAGTAAACCTTAGTGTACGAATTGTGGCCATGGTTTGGCGACTGGCATGTGGTTGTGCATTGTCTTGTTGGAGAACACCATGGCCCCGTTTTTTATGGCGGCATTGTTGAATGCGTCGGCGGAGTTGTTGCAGTGAGTTGCACTACCGCTCACTGTTGATGGTCATATTCAGAGGAATCAACCCACCTGCAGTATCCCTTCCTGCTCCCAGAACACAGTTGCCATGTGTTTGCGACCGAATAATATTGGTCATGACTTCTTGGGACGAGGACTGGCAGCATGCTTCCACTCTATAGACTGGCGTTTCTTTTCCGGAGACTCGTGGAAAAACCATGACTCGTCGAAGGTGATCAGTTTCATAAAGAATTCCTCTGGAACTGCACTATACTGTTGCAGCAACTATTGTTGCTGCACACGCTCTGTTTCTGCGCTGTGGTGAGAGTATGTAGTACCCATTGTGCACACACATTTTTCTCATCAAATCTTCATGGATTATGGTCTGGAGGGCTCCCTATTATAGATATGTTGCCTGCACTAATTCATCAAATGTGACTTGTCTGTACTCATTGACAAGCTGGGTATTGTTTGGTTTGCGTGCAGTTGCTGGACGCCCAGTGCTTTTGCGTTTTTCAGTACAGTCCTTGCCGTCTTTTAATTCGGACACCCAACGAAACACGGACCTGTGACCCCATGTAGACTCCCCACATGTGGCCGCTAAACCTCTTGTGGTTGGCTGAAGCAGTCCCTCCTTCCCTCCAGAGAAACCACACAGTCCGCCTTTGCCCGTGCTTGTCTGCTTCTATGTTGTTTCACTGATGTCCACAAACGTACTCGCAAGACGGTACAATTACTGCTCCAGTGCGCCATCTATCGGAAGTAGCAACATCAACTGATGGCAGTACAAAGTACTTTCGCCTATATTCACCCATACATTGACCTATATTTTAAACTGATACTTTACAGGAGTTATAGGTGGGGTGTCAATCGTTATTGAACGAACTAAAAAGCTTCACGACCAATCGCAACTAGAAAAAAAAAATAGCCCTCGTATGTCCGTTAATAACAGAAACTAGATTGTAAACGAAACTTGAGGCTCTTTGGAAACTTGATTTACCTTGATGTTGGTTAAGTACTTAAGGGAACATTTATGACTGAAATTTGTGGAGAGAGGTACGTGTTGGGTTGAAGGTGGGATTGCAGAAATTGCATCTAGCAATAAGGGAATTGTAATTTATGTTGAGATATGCAAAATAAGAGTGAAGTACAAAAAACGTTATATGGTGAATTTCGGGGGAGGCACTGATTAGTTCCCTAGCGATTTTGAAATATCCAGAAACGGACATATAACTTGTTTCCTAAAGTATATGAAGGTAATGTTCATATTCTCAATGCGTTAATGTGTGATGTTAATATCAAAAGTGCGTGGGTTGGAATCGAATCGTGAAGTTTAATACAGAGAGAGAGATTAAAATTATACATCTATGAACATATTCTTAATTCCACATCTACACGATCTGATAGAGGGATAGAGACAGACAGACAGATAAGAGAGAGACCTATGAATACACATTTCCTGTGCTTTATTTCTCAATCCTCTCTGTGGTAAGAACAAACTTGTCACTCTAAGTAATTATTTTCTTAATGTTCAGTGAATACCATGGTCCCAAATAGGCCTAGTGATTAGTAGAACCATAGAAGGATTAGCATGTATTTTTGCTCTGACTAATAATCTTTCCGAAGTGAAATTACATTAGAGCTTGATATCTTTATATTATTTACAATATTATAGCTATAGCTTCAGCTAACCTTTCTATAGGCTTTTCCCAGAGTCTGACAAGATAATTTGGTCATTGGGAAATGATATTTCAATTAAAAAAAAAAACTAAAATTAAAACAACTCTATTTCTTCTGTGTACTACATTTATTCCGATATACCTAATACCACAGTAACAGAATAAAATCTCGCACACCCATTATTGATTTAAATTTTCCTAGATAAGCTTTATAGGGCAAATAGATTTATTGAAGACATTGTCAGTTTTAATTAAATATTCTCGGAATCCTCTGCTATAGTCTACCATACCTAGATTGCTATATGTCAAATGCTCTGGTGTAAAATATAAAGGTAAGATTTATCAGTAAACTTTGATTGATTAAAAACTCCTTCCAGATATCAGAATTAATTGTACCTTAGGAGCATGTATTTTAACATGAAATACACCGTAGTTACCATCGCACAGAAAAATAACGTGTAGAGAACCCGCCCCTCACACTGTGTAGTGATGTGTTAGGCATCGATGAGACATGGCTCCGTAATTCACTCCCTTCTCCATTGCGTGTGCCGCACAAAGTCAACCCCAAGGGCTTTGACAATTAAACGTGGAAGAATGTGTAGCGGTGAGAGCACAGCAGGGGTCTGATGGGTTAACCTGCCTGAACTACACTCAAAGGTGGTAAAACAGCAGGCTGTTCACACCGCCCTGTAACGAGAAATGCTGACAGTACCACAGCCCACACATTTCTTCACTTCCTCTTACTTGCTGCAAAAGACAGGACCCAAAAAATTCATAATTGAGATCTCACCAAGCCTGAGTACTTACAGTTCAAATGACTTTCTTTATTTACTTACTTTTTCTTTAAATAACTTTTACAAACTATTCGTAAGAAAGCACACTTTTATCTCCTTCATATTGACCGAGGTAATCATTGGAGAAATATGCTCATAAATTACGCTGCAGACACAAGGTGTATGCAGGAAAATAGTTCTATATTCATTTGTTTAGAAACCAGAAAGCTATACGCTGGTTAATAACCTCATGCCGTTTTGACCACCCCGTGAAAAGTAATTGAGTTCACTCTCTTTAAAACAGCAGTAAAGTTTTGAACTAAAACAGATATCAGCGCATACCTCGGAGCAGAAGTTACCTAATGTACACCTTGTGCATTACACATATTTGCATTCTTTGTGGCAAGTTTCTCTCTTACAGTTTTTCAGATCTACAAAATTATACAAAATCTTGCGTATTAAGAGGACGTCACATGCAATTCAAGATATTGCTTTTCTTTGTCATATAAATATCATTAACATAAGGTATGTTAATCAAATCTCTGAAGCGATTGTTGAGGAATTTTAACATTTCTGAACGTCTTTCAAGGGTAATTTTTTGACGAACTTCCTGTTACATCTTCGGAAGGTACAGCAAGTAAATATAAACTTTATCAAATATTCAGTTTTTGGGCTATGTTGCTTGCACACACACACACACACACACACACACAAACACACACACACATCCGCGCACGCACAGACATATTTGTTCTGTGCGATGACATTTTGAATTCAGAGATCTTAAAGCCTCTATTTCAGGTGAAGTATTCAAACTTTTATAATGCAAACTTTCAACTTTAGGTATAATGCAACAAACAGTTTTTGTATCAAGGATCCGTTCCACGCTGGATCTGACTTGAGAGTTTGCTCAATGCTCTTTATGTACCAGGCAGCTCTATATTGTCTTTCCATTGAGAAAGCATCCGCGCCATCTGCCCGTCACCACCATTAAATCCACGGCAGTAACATGAGAGGAAGGTTAAATGAAAGGTAATTGATGGAAAGTAAATGATGGCGGATAAGAAAGCATCCCAGGTTCATCTACCAAAAAGAGAAAATCGCGAAAAATGCGAGATTAGAGTGAACGGTTGACGGGAAATGAAAACGGGTCCACTGAAATTCCAGCTCACACATAGCTACGGATCCATGTCGCTTGGTAAGCTGATGTTATAAGCGCCACTTTCTTATTTTTACAGATTTTCTAACAAATATCCTTATTGCCACAAAGGCATTTCTACTCTTACTGTTACATTTCTGTTACTGTTTCCTGTTAACTTAACCTTTGTAGAAATGATTTCACTATACCATTTCGCCTTAGGTGCACAATAGTGTCAAAGAAGCCAGAAGCCATAATAAACTCGTTACTATACGTTGACACTGAAACTCCATGATTACCAGAATGGAAAATTCGTTTAATGAGAAATGGAAACATAGCAAATGTTGTCTATGTGAAGGATAGTTAAGATCGTAGGGTGCATTTTCTTGAAAGTGTTATATCGGATTCTTGGAAGACGCTAATTGAACACTTCTTTCTTCCTTTATTCTTTGGATGCTGTGTGGTGTCTGTGGTTCTCAGTTTGAAAGGGGATGAAAGTCCATTTTATTTTGCTCAAAGGACCACCTGTCAAGTTAAAAGTTATTCTACGTGCCGTAGACCAGTACATAGGTCTACGAAACTGCTGAAATTAAAACCACACAGAGTGACTATTGCCCATTAATTACGACCGCGTGTTGAAGCCCGCGTAAATTTCTGTAACTGGATTGCACAAAATACTGTTGACCCACATTTAATAATTTTCTCAGATGAGGTATGGTTTTATTTGACTGGCCATGTTGCTTCACTAAACGATAGGTATTGAAGTACTGAAAATCCTAAATTAATGCGCGAGGTTCCTTTACATAATGAGAAAAATTGGTGTATGGTATGCTGTAAGAGCAGAACGGACAATCAGTGCATATTTTACAACCATACTAAAGTCCGATAGGTAGCGCAGAAATATAATTGAGCCCCCTTTTACAATGTTGACAGATGAGAGGGAATATTGTTACTCTCAACAAGATTCTGCGACAGCTCATACTGTGGAGGCATTCTTGGAAAACATAAATGTGTTTTTGAAGATAAAATCATCTCTAAAGGGTTATGGCAGACTCGATCACCGGATCTCACTGTGTGTGACTTTTATCTATGGAGAACCGTGAAAAATAGAGTTTAAAGGAATAATCCTCGCAACACACACGATCTTGAAAACAATATAGGAACCGAAATTAAGGAAATTACGCAACAAAAACTGATGCGTGTGAACTGTGATTTCATCAGAAAGTGCCAAGAATATTTATTTGCCGTAAGACACCACTTTCAACAGCGACTGTGAAAAAGGTTAGTACTGATAAAATAAAAAGTAATTAAATTTGTGTAATAGGTAATAAATATACTGCAATAATCATAATAAATAAAGTAATAATATCGCATCAGTATCACTAATAATAAAAATATATACTGACTATAGCGCAACGAACACACGTCGCGACTACCGGCCAGATATTACTAAGGGATCACGCGCGGATCACGCATCGCGACTACCGGCCAATAAGCAGAGGGAACGCACTGTACCAGAAGGCTTAAGAGCGGCCTTGAGCTGAGTAACAAATACTGCTGCAACTGATGAAAATTAGATTTAACTACTAGGTCAGGAGCTGTAATTTACATATAGAAATAACTTAAACCCCAATTGAAGGGATCCTCTTGCGTTTGTAACAACAGAGGGACTAAATTCGTGAAGAGTTGGTAGCTGAATCGCTTTATATTTTGTTCCATCTTTGACCCCAAATGTGCATTTTATTTATTTAATCTTAAATTGTGTCAATTTATACATACAAGGGGGCTATATTCATTGTCATTAGTCCTTGATCTCATATATATATATATATATATATATATATATATATATATATATATATATATATATATATATATATATATATATACAGTTACTCCAAAAAGTATTCGTCTGATGTATGGGTTGATGTTTAAGGATGTATGCATAGTGGAAAATCAACAGAATAAAGTACAGCAGGGACACTGCCTTATTTACTGATTAGTGAAAAAGATAATAAAATAAAGAAACATACAGTATCTATTCACAAAAACATAGTAAACCATTCAAAAGTAAAGATATGCAATATAGGATGCAAAATAAGTATTCGTCTGCGAACTGAAAATGGAGTAGAATGTTACGGTTAGTACTTAATAGGCCCTCCATTCCTCTTTATAATGGCTTGCATTCTCTTTGGCATGGATTTGATAAAAGAGTGTGTTATTTCCACTGTAATTTTACGCCATTTCTGTAGTCGAACTTTCTTTAGAGCCTTTATATTAGATATCTGAGTATTCTTAATATTTTTGTCCAGTATACTCCACAAATTCTCTATTGGATTCATGTCTGGGGATTGCGGTGGTGTCGGGATCCTTCGTGGAGTGTTATACAACAACCATAACCTTGCATCTACAGCTGAGTGTTTTGGATCATTATCTTGTGTGAAAATATAATCTTCAAAAAGACCCATATTATTCTGGACAGATATGTTAATAGGATATTTATATAAACCTTATGGTTCATAATACCATTAGTAAAACACAAATCCCCCACACCATTTGCACTCATGCAGCCCCAGACAAGTACTGAACCGCCTCCATGTCTAACCGAAGATGTTATATTTTTCTCCTCAAGCTCACAATTATTTTTTCCCCTCACTATTACTCGCCCTCTGGCCTTAGAAAGCTCAAATTGACTCTCGTCAGTAAATACAGCCTTCTTCCAGAAATCAAACCCATCGTATTTATGTTCTTTTGCAAAAGGAATTCGCTTCTTTCTGTTGACATTACTGATGTATGGTTTCCTACGGGCTGTTCGGCTTCCATACTCAGCTTCATAAAGCACGTTTCTTACAGTTTGTGCTGAAACGGACCTTCTTGTGTGTTTGAACTGCAGTAGCAAGTTTTGGAGCACCTAGTTTAGGATTTTTCTTGACTTCTGTAACTGTCGTTTCTCCATCTCGGATAGAACTGCCGGACAACCGCTTCTTGATTGATTTTGTTCTGCGCATAATAGTCTTCACTGTACTGCTAGGTTTTTCAATGGTTTCTCCCATTCCTCGAAAATATTTTCCTTTTGAAATAACTTGATGAAAATTTCTCTCTCTTCTTTTGTAGTTTCATGACGTTTTCGATGCATATTACTTAGATAGCAGTCAACAGCTTTGAAAACAGAGATGGAACAGATAGGATGAAACACAACTGCATAAGAAAAGGGAAGGGGTGTGTGTTAGCGAGACACCATACCTGGGATCTTGTTTACTAGACGAATATTTGTTTGACATCAAATGGGACATGATTTTAAATAGCGTAGAACTGTTCACTAACTAAGCAATATGTATACCCAAATTTTGTGTTACTTTTAATCTAGATATCGCTCGATGTAAGGAAATAGTTATTGCTCGTTTTTATCTATATTTTTCTGATTGTGCTTGGTATATTCTATGTGCTATGATTAGACGAATACATTTTATAGTATAGTGAATAGGACTACCATTGTTAAAGATTTGTTGATTTCACTTGATACTAAGGTTACGGATTTACACAAAAAGGCATCAAATCAAATTTATTTATGCCAATAGATAATTTAATTAACCGATATTCAACGTACATCTTGTTTCATTATTTCTTGTTGAAAATATAGTGAAGGCTCAGTGTATATCCAGATCAACTCCGTGGCTTAAGCATGTATTATCTATAATTTAATGCGCCAATTTTCTCTAATTAAAATATAACAGTTAATTTTCAGGCTTATTGCTTGCCTGGATTACACCTGCCATTATATCTATGGGCAAAGTTCTTATTTGTCTGATCTTATATTTTCAGAAAGCCCATAATAGGGTTAAGCAGAATAGCAGCCAGTACTCGTAGAAGCATAACCGGAGATGTTATCAACTGTATATTATTAAATATGTAAGTTGTTTTTTCCCTAACACATAGAGGACTGAACGTATTCCCTTTGAAAGTGGAACATGACGCAAACTGTTTCCTTGCTTAATGTTTTTTAATTCTAAATTCTAAAATTCTAAACGCCTTAGGTGGTTAGAGAGAATCAGCAAGGCCAGAATATTAAGCAACTGAACAAAGTGGGAAACTGCGTTGGCAAAGTTATGATTTTACATTAAAAATGTGCAAAAGCGGTAATCTCTGCTTTTGCAGAGCCCACAGCTGTATAAAGCAGAGAGCTGACACATCAAACAACATACTTGCAGTTCCTGTGCTAGCCAAGCTCTAATAAAATATTGTCGAAGTTCTTTTATTATTTATAGACATAAGCCCATCGTTTGGGCAGCAGCATAACTGAAAATAAATATGAATTACCGTTGCAGCAAATTACAAAGTACTATCTAAATACCAGAAGAAATATTCAGATATTAGTGTTAGGAAAGCAAATTTGGTATGCAAACGGCTGATTGAATTGTGTCTCACTGCATTTAAAATAAAAAGTGTATACAAGTGTATAAATGTATACAAAGTGAACCAAATTGTTAATAATAAGAGAACAATAGCTTGCTATTATACAAAATTCACTGATACTGCATCTGTTTCACGCCTTACATTTAAAGCGTTAGTTTATAACCTATTTATAAGCCTCTTATATAAATCTCTTATATAAGCCGTATAAGCCTCTTTAAGAGTATAAAGCAAATATTTAGACATTTTCAGAAGTTGCTAATACACATCTTGCAATAACCATTTTTGCTCTCAAATCCAGTTGCAGTCATAACATATTTCACATTCCCTCACTAGTGGCATCATAATTTGTTATGATGCCACTAGTGAGGGAATGTGAAATATGTTATGACTTATGTTATGAAATATGTTATTTGAAATATATATAAACGTTCATTTCCATTACCTCTTCAACATCACTGTAATATGAATCTTACAGTGCTACACTGTGAACCTAAAATTGATTCCAGTGAATTAAAAGTTTCTTTTACTACCAATTGCTTGCAGATTTGCAGTCATACTTCACAACATTGCGTCCAAAGGTAGCTGAAATCTGCAATTCCATTTGAAGTGATTCTTCGAAACCAGGTCTCCTGTAGCGTCATTAATACAATTGCAGATAGTTCTATTGATGTCATAAATTTTAAGGCATTTAAGGACAGTTCTCATAGAATGAGAAAAGTACTTTTAGGTAAAAAAAAATAATAATTTAGAATTGTGGATGCGTTCTTTTTAAATGACAATTGAGGCTCAAATATTACCCTAGTATTTTTGCTTAATACTTCTAGCAATTATACTTTCGAATACATGTAACCCTTAAAGCTGTATGCATCGTTAACAGTTTCTTAGCGTTAAATCGGTGGTGGCGAAAATGTCTTTCTTTACGAAGACCCTTAAATAGACTGCTTGTGTGACACCACTAGCAACACGTTGAATACAAATTGAAATAGATGGACCTGCCATTCTGAGACGTAGCGGCGGGTGGAGCCCAATGTCATCGTGAGTTTTCTTTTTGCCAGGATGACATATGACATAGCTTTACTCTAAAATTCTCTTCACGCTGCAGAAAAGACACGTTATAGGTTTAAATAAAGCGGAATTAATTAATTAGTAGTAGCTGTCATCTTATCTCATGTGGTGCGTAATTCAGGGTTTGAGGATAGCACAGAATTAGTTTTAAAATGTGTCGATTGTCTCTCATTTTTAAGACTCATTTTGTCGATATTGTGTTCAACGGATTGAATATCTGAGTGCGGATATCAGTTAAAGATCTTCATTTTTGCAGACTTCTATAACATAAATGTACAAAATTGTTCTCAGTTGGCAAAATAGTGCTGTTTTATATAAAGAACGCAAAATAATTATATAGACAGATTTTAAGAAGTCTAACGTGTTGCTATCACACTGTTTTCTCAAATATTGTATAAACTATTCACATAAGCGTTAATTCCTTTATCTACTTCAAGCTATTAATCAGGTATTGCAGAAATTATCTTATTGTTAATTTTCTTGTAGTCCAAGGTTAGTATGGGAGATCAATCAGTTTCGAGCAACAGTCAAATATTCTAACACCTGTTTATCAAATGATGGCTTTGGAATTGGTTCTCTTTGCGTGGCCTTGATATAAGAATGAAGAACGACTTCTCATTTGAGAACAATAGCAACTGAAAAATACAGGAAAATAACAGAGTTTTGAAATAGCTCAGTCATTGAAAACAGAAAAGTATTGAACATAAATTTTTTGCTTTAAAGCAAACTACAGTTTTTGTGCGGTGAGATTTTTGTCCATCTATTACGGTTTACTAATTATGCAAAAGTCGTATAGAACGAAGAGGACTGGGAAAAATTCAAGATATACAAGAAAACATTAAAAACATGCCATTTCAACCGTAATAGTTAGAACCAACTTTAAGAAAATCGAGATTTTTGGAAATTGTTCCATGCAAAGTATAGTTTTGAGTTGAGGATTTTCTTTTAAACCTTTTTGCCACATCCTTGGAAGATACTGAACGGAAATAACAAGTTTGGTATTTAAATGTCTTATCGTTTTTTAGTTAGCCTATTTAAAGATACACACCCACTGTATCCTAGAATTAAGTATAATATATAGTACATACACATATACAATATACGAGGGCTGTTCAATAAATAATTATAATAACAATTTTACGGCCATAATTTTTCGCATTAAAATTCAATATTATTATATTCTGTTAGCTTAATGTGAAATAAACACGCCGTAGTAGTTTTATTGTTGGTATTCCTGGTTCTCGCTTGTGAGAACCAGGGATATTCAGTATCGCCTACCGCTGCAATGGAGGTAACACGCGAGGAGCAATATGAGGCTTTGAAATTCTGCTTTCGTCTCAACAAGTCTTCAGTTGAGGCCTATACAATGTTACAGGAGGCATATGTAGAGTCTGTTCTTCCCTATAGCACAGCTCGAAGGTGGCTTAAAATGTTTAAAGAGGAGACAATCAATTTCAAAGGAAGGTGGACCCGGTGCTCCAGTTACTGCTCTTACGGAAGAAAATATAAACACTGCTGCTGTCATTGTGAGAGGATCCACGAATTACCTTAAGATCACTTTCTGGAATACTGAACATTTCATTAGGTGCCACCCACACGTTGGTGACAGAAACATTACACATGAGACGTTTTTGTGCGCGATGCGTTCCAAGACTGTTGATTCCCGAACCAAAGGACTTTCGCATGCAGGTCTGCATGCAGTTAAAATTGATGTTACAGTAAGATCCGGAGATTTCTTCAAACATAATCACTGCTGTTGAAACTTAGCTACATCAGTTTGATCCTGAGAGCAAACAGCAAAGCTCAGTGTGAAAATCTCCTTCATCACCAGCCCCCCAAAAAGCAAAAGTGATTGTTTCTGCTGGGAAAGCTATGGTCATCTCATTCTTGATTTTCGAGGAATGGTTTATCAGCATGTTGTACTTGGACAATACTACAGGGATGTCCTGAAAACATTGCAAGTACATATCAGGCGCAAAAGACCACATTTCCGTGAAACAGGCTGGATGCTGCACCACGATAATGCGCGGCCGCATATTGCCAATGTTGTTGCTGAATTATCTTGCAAAAATCAACGTGAGGTGCATCCCTCACCCTCCCTATAGTCTGGATTTAGCCCCATGTGACTTTTTTCTATTTCCTAACTTGAAGAAACGCCTTCATGGGAGGCATTAACCATCATCAGAAGCAGTGATGAAAGCTGCGAAGGCGATTTTGAAGGATCTCTCAAAAATGGTTTCCAGCATGTCTTTGAAGACTCGCAGAAACGCTGGGGCAAGTGCATCTCATTCAGGGGAGGCTATTTTGAGAAGAACTATCAAAATTATGGGGATGAGTAAAGGTACGTTGTCAAAAAAGTTGTGATCATTCACTATTGAACAGCTCTCCTACTATTAAGATATAAGTATTAATATATTATCAGGATATTATTATAAGATTTCAGATGAAGATGTGGTACTCTTTGAAAATTGTAAGCTACCCTTTCGTGTATATCAGGCCCTAAATTACACTTATGCACTTTAATAATATGCAGATTATAATTATTTATGTTTACTTATAATTTTCTTTGGGTGAGGTAATTATGAGAGCAAACGTTTTGCTTAGGTAGAACACTGATTTATACTCAAGAGGAAGCTAATATTTTTAATGCTGGTGCTAAGTAGGTCCTGAAATCCAAGTATAAGAGTTTTGTCAAAAAATATAAAATTACACTTCTATAATTTTAAGGGGGACTTTAGTAATATGAATAGGGTTGGAATTTTTTCGTCTAATTATAATTCTTATCTTTAATTCCTTTTGGCTGGTGATCTGTAAGTCATTTAGCAAAAGAGCGAAAAAAAGAAGTATTCATGTTCCACTAAACGAGATATATGAGGCATGAGTGTAAAAGTTTCCTCATAATACACCCTAATTGTAACTAGAAATATAAATCATGTGCTATGTTCGTCTGAAGGAATACTGCTATGACTCTTCTAAGGTGAAATAATTATCAAAAGTGACGCAAGTGATTTTAAAAGTACAGAAACCCCTACTCGTTCTCTCCTTATAATATAGGATTATAAATTACAATAGTAAGTCAGTTAACAGTAACTTAGTCTATTACATTTGTATTTTATTTCCTGGTGTATTTTTGGTTTTAATATTAAATTTAAATCTGCATTATATTCCTTGACATTAGTACAGTGTAACAACGTGTAATATACAATAATGAATAAAGGGGAGATAGCCTCGCAAATGTGGGTCACGGAAGATTAGCAAGAGAGAAAAGATCACTAAATCGGTACCTAAATACAAATGACAGAGAACAAGCCACTTCATCTCCACTTAAAGGGATGACAGGTTATTCAGTTTCCTTGCAAGAAAAATGTATTAATCTGGATGGGCAACAAACATGCAACGTTGGAGACTTAGAAGGAAAGCTGAAACGGAGCTGATGCTTGACATGTTTTTAACTTCTAGAGAACTGGCATTTTCGAAGGATCGACTCTCATTTTTTGCATTCAATTCTTCATTAGATGAATTAGGTAAAAATTATGTTTGTTGAAAATGATGAAATGAAATGTGTATTGTTTAATGCCAGCTTTTACTAAATACGACACCGCGGACGATGGCACTGATGATACATGAGATGACGATAGAGCACCGGTGGAATGAGATGGCGGGAAAAATCGGAGATCCTGGAGAAAACCCGCCCCACTTTGCGGTCTCCTGGGATGGAATTCGGGCCGCCTTGGTGAGAGCCAAATGGTCTAACCATACAGCCACGATAAGGCCTTGAGATATGATGAAACAGAGCGGCCTCTTCTAGAAGTCACGTGTAGGCTCTTATTTCTTGTGACTCTTAATCTGGATGTTCAATGGAATACGAAGGTTTCGATAAAACGGACAACCTTCTTCATATGTATCTTTCTTATATCTTCAGGTTACAAGAAAAAGGATTCTAACGACACATAATATCTAAGCATAGCGAAACCTTCATATTCTCATATATTATAGGAGATATATTTCGTTCGGAATTTCCTGCATAAAGAGTCCTGATTAAGGTTCATTAGGTGTAAATGAGTACTAAAAGTGTTGCACCCTATTTTAGTAGAATCACGCTATGTTTTCGTCATGTCAAAATAAAATCATAGGTTTATCTGGCGGTAATTGTTGGCTCCAAAATTCAAGATGAGCGTTTGAAACTTCTGAGGGTCACGCCACACAAGAACTTAGGCACTATAAAATTAAATCGCACGCCCCCTCTTAAACAGTCGCCCACCATTCCCTTACCTCTAATTCCTACTTACCAGTATGCACAAGAACCCAAAGGTGACCGGACTTACACAGAATCTTCCAACATGCTTTGGCATTTCATAACAGTTTGAATGTGCTTTTGACCGGTATAAGGTCATTCAAAGTTGCCACAATATGTGACTAAATGCTCACTTCGTCTGTCTTACAAAGTTAAAATCCACATTGCACAGGCTGAGATTGCATATAACTCTGCCTAAGGAGCAGTCGTAAAATTTCGAATGGGCATTGGCAGGTCTAAACCTAGAAGACAAAGGCTGCAGCCCCTTTCCATCCCTTTAGGTGGAAACCTTTTCAGTGTGTCACTCTTATTCTCTAACCTTAGGAGAGCTAGCATGTACTACGTGCTTACTTCAAAGTGTGTTACGATATTTTGTATAATATTACTTGTCCGGCCATTTAGCCTTGAATTTAATCGCCTTAATTCTTTAACGGAGCGTATGACTAAGGTATCAGAACAGTTGCCTACGAAACACCACGTCCAGCCTGATCGGGATTTAAGCGACCTTTAAGTTTTCCATAAAAGTGATTTGATGTAAAAGAACACATAATTAAAACGTTTATTTTATGTTTAAATTTTAAAATTAATTTGGGATAGTCATGGAAAGGAGGGGAGATTAAAATGTGACGCAATGATATTGGAAAAGATCTGTAAATCGTAGTGATTATTTACACATCAACAAAACAAATGTTAACTCTAATGAAAAATTATTTAAAATTCAAATAATATTTAATTTTGTTTAAATATAAATACTTTAAAAGAAATTAAGGTAAAACAATTCAACAAATTTTAAATCACCATAGCAAAGTGAACGAGCGAGAAGGGAACAATCTAATGAAGCCTCCTGCTTGTGACCTTAGACGATAACTACGTATTATAGTGTCTCTCTCTGAAATCTAACAGAGACTATTTTTATTATACATTTAGCATGCACGGTTGGCGTGTGTGCGCAAGTGAAAACTAAATATCTAATTCATCAAGCATTATTTATGAAAGGACTACTTCACTAATATTCGAGTTGTGTCGATGAAAAGAAATCTTTTGCACTAATTAAAAGATTATTGTTCCATGGGGAGGAACTGAATGCGGATTAATTATTTTATCATCCTTAAGAACTCACATTTCATCTTCTCCACTGAGACCACGCCGTAGGTAAGATCTCATGCAATCACAGAGGCGAGAGTAGCCGAGGAACATCTAGAATCTGACTACAAGATCAGAGAGATGAGTAGCAAATTATCATATCATCACCAGCCATCGTCTAACTCCCATATGTAACAAACCGTTGCATAATCCTCTTCTCACTGAAGGTTATAACACTGGGTCATGCAGCCGGTTTAGTATTTCAAAACAGTTTACATTTCTACAATGCAGCCAGTCTTACTTGTTAGTACTCTCGTTCGAGACGCCGTGCTTGGTAGGCAACTTCTTCACCATTCGTGTATAACGGTACATTGTGACCCTTAGAGATGAAACTGTCTTCAAACTTCTGACTCAAAGCAATGACGTAACACTAATTCGAACCCTCATAACTTACGTTATTTTAAACTGAGTAGGAAAGTTAGAAAAAACTATCTGCACTTTATATATACTCATGAACATGAAACAAAATCTTGACTTTGGGTGACGTTCGTAAAAAAGAGCATGTTCGAAGCGAGATGAATGACATGCTTTTCTTTCTAAGGTGTGATGAACCTTAAATTTCATGATCTGGGGAACGAGTTAAATGATCAGCTGGATCTCACTTGCTAACTTTCGCTCGGGTGTACACGCAGTTTCTTTCTAAAATGTTACAACAAAACGTAATTAAACACATTACATAAAGTAAAACAAGACTGCCCACTCTACCTCTCCCCTTTGTGATCCTGATTGTTAATTTTAAAAAAAGTAGGCAATCAAAACTTCAGTGAACAACTAATGTAAAACCACAAATACTTAGCGGGTGCAAAGATATCAGAACAGGTGGAAAGATTGCGTCTTACGAACAGAATAATATCGCATTATATGTAAAAAATAAGTAAATAAATAAATTAACTAATTAATAAGCAAGACATAGGAGAAGAGGTTGTTGCTTAAGAACAGTATAGAACTTAATTATCATTTCAAATATTCTAAGAGCCAAATTAATTTAGGAGCAATTCAAATATCTGAAACGAAGAAATAACAAAACACAATCAACCCGCTGCAGAATTATTTCAAAACGCACAGTTGGTAGAGAGGTGACTATCCAATACCATTGAAAAACTACACGTTTTGAGGTTAAATGAATCCAAAATAATGCATCTTCGAAAAAAGGCCGTGTGTTCGAGTTATTCAAAATAAACCAGCCAGCGTAATAATACTTAAGTATATACAAGCTCTTGTGTAGTGTTTAACGCTCGCTTTTGCTACATACGGCACTATAGCCAGTGACACTGATGATTGAGATGAAGATGGAGCACCCGTGAAATGACACGGCGGGGGAAACTGGCAATCCCAGAGAAAACCCACGCAGAACCGTGTTTTCCACCACAAATCTCACTTTGCAATTGCCTGGGATCGAACCCGGGCAGCCTTGGTGACAGTCAAGTGATCTAACCACTCAGCCACAGCGCGACAAAATAAAAGATCTTACTACCCTATAACTTAATATACTTATCCTCAATAACAAATGATTAAATGGGTCATTTCTACCAGAAAATGACAATCATGGAAATAAATTATGTTAAAGGCAAAAAGCAATATAACAATCAGGCATATACTTGCAAAGAAAAAGCTTTTATTGTTATGGACACCCTCTAACGCTGTGAAACTCACCGTTCCATTCGATATTGTGCGACAATGGTCACTTAATTGTGCTCAGAGGCTGCTTATCAGATTTGAGGTTCTTTTACGTGTCGTAAGTCTATGTCACGAAACCACTGACATTAGTTCCCTTCCAAAGGAAGCAATCCTAAGGATTTTTACGCCCGGAAAAGAAAATCGAACGCCATCCGCCGTAACCACTTGCCACATCCACTGTAATTAACAGAATACCAATCTATAAAATAAAAACTTCCCCTAAAGGTACGGCTGAAGTTTCACACTACTCCAAAAGGCGTTCGAGTTATAAACTGATATAAACTGCTGAAAAACTGATAATACAAAATTACAGAATTCCCCCTAAAACGCACTTAAAATATAAGTTGTTTTCGCTAGAACAATAAAGCTGCACTAGTTTAAAAGAAATGTTCAGTGAAGAAGGCAGTATAGCAAATTAAAAAAATATATATTTGGTAGCAATCTTCATCAATTAGCTCCCCTTATCTTATAAGAGACAAGCTTTCTATGAAATTCAAATGGAATTCTGGACATTAAAGCGCTGACAGATTGGTTCCATTTCCAAAACACAACAAATAATAACATGAAAGTAATTAAAGAACGCGTAAGTTGTATTATTGTTTGCTTACCTTACATATCACAATTCAGAATTTTCTCCACATTATACTGATATCAGATTACTTTATTGAATTATTATGTAAGGAGATAAAACAAATTTTAGCGTAGCAGAATGTTTCCATTGACTGCATGAACAGATGAGAACCAGCCCACCAAATAACAATGGCCGAAAGCAAGTACATTAATGTACCTTCGCAAAGAAAACTGCACTCGAGTTTCACAGCAATGAATATATAGTGAGGAGCTGATAAGATCATGGTGCACGTTTCATTTAATTTTGGTTAGGAACGGTAAAATACAAATGTATGCATATTTTCCTATTTAAATCCGTCAATACTTCATAATTCTTACATCTCTATCTCATTTGGAATTCCTTATAAAGTGGAACAGAACAAAAGTAATATGTTAACAGCCTATGTTAGCAACCCAAGTTTTCTTTGGCAGGATTATTCTCTATCCTCCCTTCAATATGAAACTGAGTAAATGAGAGTGAATTTAAGCGCAACTCAAAGAAACGCGGAGTTTGACACAGAGTGAACGATTGAACGCCGCTGACATGAGCAATTCATTGTTCCAAAGACAAAACCGCCAATATGATATCAGATGTTAAAGAAGACATTTAAATATGAAATAGACATTATTTTACTCTTATCTCTAGTAAATTTAATTTTTGGTCCAGATGATACCTGCTTGAATAGCTTGTAATATCTTATGAAGTATCAACAGTAGTCTTTTTTTCTGTCGGGAGTGCAAATAAAACCTTTTTGTGCCAAACAACCTGTCTATATATTATCTATCAAAATATATTTAGACATTCGTATATCCATGAAAATACAACTTTCAAAATAATCAATACGCATTTCGTTACATATGCAGTGCAGAAAACAAAACATAACTGCATTTGGTAGGTCAGTGTTAGGTAGAAGACAGTTTATAAGTGCTGCGTGTCATTTAAGCAACCGTAAACATAAATATATAACAAACAATATTCTAAAAACCACTAATGATAAAAAAACTGAATTTAAATTAATTGTAAATCGCATTGGGATCAAAATCATTCGGTATTAAGTCTGACGCAGTGAAACCTTCTCCGAAAAACCTTCGACCATGCCACTGAAGATGTCCACCGAAGTTGTGGACGAAACGTATGGACGATCTTACGCCAGCAGACCACGGTAAAACAGGCCGGAATCAATTCTTTGTGGTAACATGACTTTATTAATGAAGCCTTGTTACAACTACTTTCCGGCAATTTAAACCAAAATGTTATACTGTGAAATATGGAAATTGATTAATTGTTATTCAATACAGATTAATATGCTTTTATTTTATTTTAGCTTTTGCATGTGTCATTGCAAGATACACTTCACGGTCTAAATGTAAGGATTACCCTCGTTTCCGTATTAATAGAACGCTTAACGAACGCCGTGCTCGGTAGGCTACTTCTCCGTTACAGGTGTATCACAGAGCGGACAAGTTTGAGAACGTTGACTCAAACCAATCCTGACAAATGGAAATGGACACTTATAGAATCCTGCTGCCAAGTAGCGCTGTTCCTAAAAGTTAGACTACCAGTATTGCCTTGAGTCTCAGCCCAGTATTTTAAATTTTATTTTTATATCAATATATAATTTGTCCATATTTAACCGCCTTTTTATTGTTTCCGTTTGTTTCACTATGTGCTCTGTAGTTTCAAATATACGCACTATGCACATGAACACCCATACCCAAGGCGGGACTCGAATCTGCGACCCTTTACGCGGTGGAACGCTAAATTTAATCAAATATACAAAGGAGAGAATGAACTTGAAGTTTATTTTGCAGTTAAAACGTATCACATCAGAAATTTGCTGCAGATTGCATCCGAAATTTTCAGATTGTTTCTTTGAAGAAATAGCAGGGAATGTCATTATTTATCCTTCCCTCCCTGAAATTTGCCAAGCGTTTAACTGACACGTTTATTTTGAGATATTGGGTTCTCCTCCTCAAAGAAAGAAGTAGATATGTTGATGACTAAAAGCAACTTAAAGTATGTTTAGTAAGTTGCCCAATCTGTAAATTTATTATTTATGTAATCGAGAACCCAGACTGTTTTTAACGTTATATGGATAGCCATTTGTAGTCTGATAACGTTCTGTGCATAAACAATCACAGTGCATAATGGAAGTATGACGGAGACCATCATTCCCGTCAGTCTCCACCTATAAGACTTTTTATATTATTGTTGGAAAACCAACAGTTTAAACCCTATCTGTAGCTTAATATACGTGCATGCCTTTTTTCGATTAGTGAAGCACACATGAAATCTGAAGAGCTGTTAACCAGTTTAAAAATACAGAGGACCGAAACCATGGTTTTCTTGGTAGTAATCCTCGTTTAAAAGGTAATAAATTCGACGCTCTATACAGCATTACTGGCATTGTTTGATATCATGTACAATATACAGTATACATGAGTAAAATCAGCATAGCGTCGCGAACCCGTTATCGCGATAGCGCGGCTTGTGCACACAAAGGAACTGATAAAGTTAGCGCGGAGATAAAGGTCTGCCGAAGCAGATAAGGTGAGATGGATGGCAAATTCTAAAGACATCTTGATTCATACAGAACATTCGGTTTCTTGTTTGTTTTAGAACAGTCTAGAATTATTAAAGGTTGTATATAAGAGATCGCGACACGCCAGCGTGAAAAGTCGAAAACAGAGTTGTAAACAGAGTCGTAACGGGAGTTGTAAACAGAGTGGTAATTGGAACTGGTGTGTGTTTTGGAAGTGAACTCTTTGTTGTGGTCAACTACCTTCGAAAATTGTAATTTTGTATGTGGAAGTAATTCTGCTACTGTAAGGATTGTCCAAGTGTATTTTTACGGAAATAAAGAACATTTTGAATTTCTGCAACTTGGACTTTTAAGTCTACGAACCCACAAAGTCACAATAGTAAATTTTAAGAGCTAATCCACGTACATTGCGCCCATGAGAAGGAACGCGGAGGTGTGAAAACGACCGCCGCGCCGTACTTTAGAATATCTGCCGCAGAAAGAGTAGCGGGCTGATTCTAACAAGGAACTCAAGTTGAATACTCAAACTTTTTCTTTTATACGCTATGACGTTTGCTCTACTTCGTATCTTAACCATAATAATCCAGCCAAAGAAACAGTGGTACATTTCGGAAACGTTCTGAATTAGACAAATAAATATACGAGTAAAATAGAAATAAAGACCAAGTCAAAAAGCAATCAATGTTGTCAGTTTTCGGACTTTCGCAAACAATTGCTAAAGAACCGCTGCAGGAAGAGCGGGAAAAAATAACAACTGTGTAGTAAAATCGAAAATGCTTATTTAAAACATTCACATCTATCACGCATTGGTAGTGGCGTGAGGTAAAGATAAAGAGCAAGGTTCTTCATCAGAATCAAGTGCGTAATGTATATGGTTATGTTTGAAGAAAGCACATGTGAAATGAATTTTCTCACATTTGTTAAGAGGCTAAACAAAAAGCAAAAGCCAGGCAAGAGGCCGTGTTAGGAGAGGGGGCACAAGATGCGACCTCGGGACTGCAGTATTGACCCAGTTTGATGGGGAGGGCGTTAGAGCGGCAGTAGCTCTAGCTTCTACAAATCGCCGCAAGGCAGCGCTGGAGTGCCAGTTAGCGGCAGCGCTGGCGCGAACGAGTCAAGTTGGCATAGGGCTTTGGGAAGAAGGACGGACGCTGGATAAAACGCTAGCCGCGTCTGGAGTTGTGCAGTGTGCTGAGACAGATCGTACTAGACAGACTGCGAGGTATTTGTGCGATGGCAGCGACAGCAAGTGCAAACAGCGCCGTCTGTAACTAACCTCCGTGGTTGCGTCTTAACCGCTGTCCATCAGGTAACTAAATAACTTTATACCTCTGCCAACTTTTCTTTCCAGTGAAGATAACAATGACACTGAGAATATGCTCTAATGTAAGCAAACCATATTTGGCAAGCACACAAAGAAACGTAAACACAGCCTTAATTATTTTTCATTTTATTTTTTTTTTCTTTTTGTATTTTGCAGCATGGATTTTTTCCCAAGAATAATGCAACATTAATAGAATTTAGATTTTACATCTCTATGAATTTGCAAAAACTAATGTTTAAATTCTACAATCATGTTTCTTTTCATTAACTTTCCTAACACTGTGTTGATGTACTTTTTCCCCACTTAACTTATTATCTGTATAATATATAACATATCTGTTATACATAATTTTATAGGGTGACTGTTGAATCAAAACATAATTCTGTTACGATAAACAAAACGACATAGTCGTTAAAATGTAAAAGAAATACATAAATAATATACTTAGATAAACCTACGTCACTTTAGCAGTAATATTCTCAGGATAGATGCGGGTAATTCGCAGTAGTTCACATACATTGCTAAACAGGTAGTTAAAACGAATGATTTTCGTATTTTTAGTCACTTACAAAGAGGAAATTATGCGTTGCACTTATTAAATGAGATGGTAATTTTCAGCTTTTATACCCAATTGAAGGGATTGCAGCATTTTAATTAAAACTTTTGTTCAAAATATTAAAGTACTAATTTTTATCGTTAAGAGACCTGGTTGTTAAACAACTCGAGTGTTGCCACTGGGCAAACACAAAAGATCTCTGCAGCGTTGCGAACGAATTTCTGCCAACAAGTGTCACCGAACTCTTGACAACGTCGCGTGATAGCGCTAGAAAACTGAGATTTAGATTTCCCTTCAACAAGCTTTTTAACAGTCGGCCTTTGACCTTTATCTACTGACTTCAAAGCCAAGTTGCTGCTAAAGAAATTAGTAAAATAGAAAGAAAATATAGAACAGGTTCAGAAGTGGGAAGCCACAGATAAAAGTAGTTTCGAATATTCACATGTTCTTTAGAAAATAATTTAAATCTCAATGAACATATTCAATTAGCGTCGGCGAGAAATATGTGTTTACTTAAGATATTTAATACTAATGACATTGGTAATTTTATAACAAAGTTTAGTACAAAAACATTTGCCCGGTTTAAAAGGGAATATCATTAATAACACGACAAAGTTTCATGGACGTATTAGTAATAATAATGCCTCAATTTAATTAGATAACATTAAGACTTGTCAGTGTATTTCATTTAGCAACAACCTATCGGTTAGTGTGTTCGGCTACTCTTAACGGAACTTCCATGCATTTTTCTTTTTTCATTAAACCGATTTTCATAGTGACCATTTAGTTTAAGGACTACTTTGATACACTTTCCAACACATCTGCGCCACAGATTTTGCTTTCGCAGGTGGCACAACAAAGGTTGGTTATAACTTCACTGTATTAGGGGCACCGATGGACAAAATACCCGCTCTGGATTGATGAGACATAAATGTCTACTGCTTCTAAACTTAGCATAGATACTAACTTCCACAGCCAGTCTTTCAGTTTGATTCCCGTACAATGGGAGACATTTTTGTTTTAATTTCGATTATTCCTTTACGTTCCTATAACAAAAGTTTTAAACAACTCTCTTTGAAAATTTTAACGTGCTCCGATATGAAGCACGTCCAACAATGATGGGAACTGTAGTTGGTCTATATCCGAAAATCTGTTGGCTATTTGGCCAACTATCATATCTATGATCACATAAAATATTCGTAGAAATGATGATTTATTCAGAAATTTAAGCTTTAAGTACTAGAAGACATTTGAAAATGTACATTCAAACGTAAAACGAATGAAAAACTGTCTCCAAGAGGCGAAGGCGATCTTGCAAAAGAAAATGATCCAAAAATAAAAATAAATAATTCCTTAATTTGAGCTAATCTATGATAATTATTCAGTGAATCAAATCCATTCTGTGTATGTATGATTTTCCAAACCAGCTCTTTCTCTCCAATAACTCATGCGATTCTGAATCCCAGAATTCATAAGAATTGCAAAACTGTTTATGTATATAATAATGTAGAAGATAATCGCATGGGTTTCTCTTCACATTTTAAAGTAATCTATTTTATCTAAAAAAGACGGAGACCTTTTAGTACAAAGATATCTACTCTGAAAAATTATTTTCCCTACACAGAAACCGTTTTCAATAATTGGGTGATTCTATGTTCTGGAGAATGATTTTTTTTTTTTTTTTTTTTTTTTTTTGTAATTTACGTCCTCCAACATTAAGTCATATCGGACGATGAATAAAACTGGTGAAATGATGCTCAAATGAGTCCGGGGTCCATGGAGCTTAGAAGTACCCGACATTCGTCTTCCAGGATAAGGGAAAACCCGGGATAAAACCTTATCCAGGTAACTCACCCTAACCGAGATTCGAACTCGGAACCTCTTGAACGTGAGGCAGACACGCTGCCATCTACGATACCGAGGCGGGCTGGAGAAAGAGAGATATATGGTGCTGCAAATTATAAACTTGTTTTTGTGTGTGTGTGTAATTTTCGTCCTCCAACCTTAGGCCATACTGGACGTGAGTGAAATGGGTGAAATAATGCTCAAATGTGTCCGGGGTCCACGGAGCTTAGAGTTACCTGAAATTCGTCTTTCAGGATAAGGGAAAACCCCGGAAAAACCTTATCCAAGTAACTCACCCTGACCGAGATTCGAACTCGGGATCTCTTGAACGTGAGGCAGACACTCTACCATCTACGCTACCGAGGCGGGCTAAACTTGTTTCTCAGACACATTTGCTGGAAAATACGCACTTACTTGCATTCACGTTTTGCTATTCATTCTTTTACAGCAATTTATTTATTTATCCCTTGTTGTCTCATATTATTTGTTATCTCTACTGCACACTAACCATTAGAACAAATATATCTTGTGTGGACTCGCATGAATTTATCCACTCACCCTGGCACAGACCCAAACAGAGTAGGTTTAAACGATTGTCGAATGTTTAAAGTGTTACGTCTAGGTAATGCTTTACAGGGTATAAGGATATGAAAGGAAAAAATACTAGTTCCTTCCGATTTGAGGAAAGAGTAAGTATTGAAAAATGCACACAATAGCAAGGAATATACGAAAATGTTTCTTTATTTAACAAATTTTATTTGATATAAATTGTGTGCTTAACGACATCTGCTTTACTGTTTAGGAAGATTTTTCTACCTTTTGTGGTTTACCATCCGGCAAAAGTCATCGAAAATGAAGAGGACTTCAGAAATAATATATAAAAGCACGTTATTTTTCCTGATATAATTTTGTGCATCATAATATTGTTTATCATAATTAATCCTGCATATACATTTTTTAAGCATGTACTATATTTTATCAAAATAGTTAAGTCATTTTCGAAGCTATTGGATTGGGGGAAGTTTTCAATTTTTTTTTCTGTCGCATTCTCGAAATACGTTGAAATTAAGATATATTAAGATGGTACTTAACTCATATTTCGTTTCTGAGTTATACGGTTCACAAAGGCCCTTTTTTCAGGGAACCTCCAAAGGTCTATTTCCAGTGAAAACTCTGTGTATAATTTTTGGATGAATGTAACACATACTCTGCCTACATGGAAGTCATCGAGAAACTAAAAGTAAATTGAAGCTCACGTGTGTAATGATTAAATTCAGAAATTCTCCAACTTGGTGCTAACATTAGCTAGTTTTGTGATAATATTAATATAAATTGGCCAGACGTACGCATTGAAGTGATTGGAAAAGTTAATACATTCACAATGAACATATGTGCTGTAGATGATTTAATTCCGAGTCCTATAGCTTGGAATATTAACAAAATTAATTATGATCCAATAATCCAATTACTACTAACGGAGTGACAGGTTTGAAAGCTAGCAATAGTGATTTAGTGCGGACCAATGTTCCAATAACTACTCATTGATATATTCAGTTATCAAGAAGTCAACACGTTTTGATGAATGAATCAGTCAAATATTGCTTATCTCATTTGTTTTCGGAATTTATATTTTACGGTACTTTAACACGCACTGATACACGGTAAGATTGATATACATTGTGTATCCTTGCACTTCTATTATCATTTATTTCAATTGCAACAGCATTTTAGTTGTTTAAACCGAAGTACAATGTATTGAAATCGAAATGAAATAGACATTCTTGCACTATGTAACTAATATTCCATACTTACCGTTATCGTTGCAATGCATCGCAAGTTGACATTCCCGCAATAGTGCGGTAAGTAATTTCTCCATAGCAACACATATAGACGATGAAAAAAACACTAATGCGGAAAGCATGAATATTTATTTTGAAATATTGATTGTGATATTCCTATTTTTTACAATTATATAAATACACTTACTGAAAAAATAGTACGCAATACACATGTGCTAAGACATGACGGTATCTTGCAAGCGCCTCGTTTTTTCAAACCCTCCTTAACCAAGTACGCATAATACAAAACACAGAAATGCTATATATGCCCCCGCATGACCTTCCCTATTCACTCTTATACAAGTATTAATAACATTTATTCTTAATTTTAATTAAAAAAAGGTCTGTAGAACTGGCTTTATTACATATTTTCTTAAATGTACAGTGGAAGTAAGAGAATACAGTAGGCTTAAATGATATCAAATCTTTTAAGAGCACTGGGAGGTTATTTTTACCCAGACAAGGCTAATTTTTGCCAGTATTAAAATTTGAATATATAGAAAACTAAACATTATCAGAAATTGATCAGAAATTGAAATTCAGTATGGTTAATGTATAAGAATGTGTGCATTTAACTACTGTATAATATTTAAATTACCTTCACATAGGTCCATGCAAAAGGGGCATAAATCACACCGTATGTCCTGGAAAAAATATTACATCCTATATTTCAGGTGCACTTTACTTGTAGGAATTTTAAGCTACATGCACCAAAATTTATCCTAAATAATCTAAGATACAGTTTTATAATATCGGCTAAATGAAAATCACATATAGTTTATACTATGCACATGACAAATTAATTAGTTTTGAGTAAAAAAATAAGATAATATTTTCAAGGACTGAATATTTGTTTTCATCCATTTTATAAATCACATGAATATAAATGTTAGTCGAATGTGTTCAAGGAACATTAACAAATAACCACTACAAATGTTGTGTCAATATCTTTTATAGTTTTTGAGAAACATGCATCTAAATAATGAAAAATCAAGGTTTTGGGAAATAATGATCAAAGATTAAGCAACATTCTCAGGAAGTTGGCGTATCATTACGCCGCAATCTTTAAATTGACGAATTAAAGGACTTTAATACCAGCTGACAACGTATGTTACATATATATCACTTTAAAGCTGCAGAATTATATAATTTTTTAACATTAAAACAAAAAATGGATTTTTTTAAACCTATCGACCGTCCAGTGCCCTTAAAGAGCTGTTCGCCATGTCATGTCCTTCAGATTCCAGACGAGGTCATTAAAACAACTAACAAGACTTTGTATTTCAGAAATTAAAACTTATTTGACAATTCACACTAAGAACAAATGGGAAAAAGTTATTTGACATATACAGTGGCTTTAATGGTATGTACAATTTTTGTGTAGTGAGCGTTTGTCAGTTTCCTACAATTTATAGTTATGTAAAATTATCCAGTATGAAGAGGACTCCAGAGGCTTAGAAAATGGAATATGTGCTTCATTAGTGATGCAAGTAAGTTAAACATAAATTATTTTAACAATATTATTTAATATGTTATTTTACGAAAATGATAATTTTACGGAAATGTTACAGGTATAGAATTTCTGGAAAGGAGTTTCATTTTTTGAAAATCTTCGTGTTGTATTCTTAGAACATCTTGAAAGTGAATACCAAGTTACCATATTTAACCGATCTTTCGTACTTTATTTATGCTGTTCACACACACACACACACACACACACACACACACACACACACACACACACACACACACACACACACACACACACACTCGGATGTATTTCTGATGAAATCTGCGTATGGAACTTTTGGGTGGAATGCAATGCTTTCTCTATCTGCTATGTATGTGGTAGTGAAAGTAACAAACAATTAGTGTTTATGAATTTCTGCTTTTTTATTAACATCCTCCAACAATGTTATATCGAACAATGAATGAAATGATGAAATAATGCTCAAATGATCCCAGGGTCCACAGACCTTGAGTTACTCCACATTCATCTTTCAGGATACGGGAAAACCTTGGAAAAATTATTTAAAAATCATTATCCAGAAAACTCACCCTGACCGTGATTCCAACTCTGTATCTCTTGAATATGAGACAGATGTGCTACCGAGGTGGGCTCTAAAACGCCACTTATGATGACAGGAGACAGATATCGCTGACCATTTTGAACTGTATAAAAACGTAATTGTAAAAGACGGTAGAAAGATACTGAAAAGAGTTTGGGACTGTTTCATTTTAGTGACCTTATGTGGATATGTATATAATAGTCAAAATTTAAAGCCACTCAGCGTGATCGGTGTATACAGCTTCACCACATATACAGATTCCATTTCCTACTGCTAGTATTCCGAAGCCGCTTGATTATCAGCAAGAGCACACATTCATTTAACACAAAATTTCCCGTGACTAAATCTGCGATGTTACACTGATATTGAAGACATCGCTCGCGGCGTGACTAATTTGCTTAAGGTTTGCAATGCAGTTCAAAGTTTTTCGAAAGTGGGTAGCAGTTAGCTCGGCTAGATAAAGAAAATGCTGCAAACACTGCAATATGTAATCGTCTAAAGCTTCTGTAGAGTAGCATGATAGGTTTCAAGACTCTCATATACTAAGTTTTCATTTAGTATCTTCGTGGTGTAATGTAGGGACCAGTTATCCTTTCGAAAAACAGAAATTTATATTACAATAATATAAACTGACCATAGTTTTTAGCACACATAGAACATCTTCGGAGCGGCCCCCTTGCATAAAGTACTAAGTAAGTTCAATCCCGTTATTTGCATATGACATGCCTTCAATAAAGTGCTACAAAAATTCCAAATTTTCTATTTCAACACACAAATATCCCTGAGGTTAGCGAACTCAGAGATAATGTTCTGCAGTAGACGATAATATTTCTACTATGTGTACTAAGAAGGAAAAGTATTACACTGTACGCAACACTTCTATATCCAGATTTCACAGGAAATATATGTAAAATTAAAACAAAATGCCTATGGACAGCATACTCGTTAATGAATAGTTAAATATGGTACCTTGATATTGAAGTTCAGCGTCTTTCAAGAATCGACAAGATTTTCAAAATATTCTAGAGCATTGACTACCGGTTACAAGGAATATTTTGTAAATGATGACTGTAATGATTTTGATTAAGATACATATTGTTAAAATATGTTCAAATAAAATGTTTCTCCTGAGTTTTCTGGGCCTCTGGAGCCTTCTTCATTCTGGACAAATTTTAAACTTTGTGAATTTCACTTCAAAAAGTGCACATCTCATTATCGCATACAATTTTTTTACTTTGACTATGCACTTGTTATAACTGTGTTTGTGTGTGTGTTTGTGTGTATGTGAGAGAGAGAGAGAGAGTGCGCGTGCGCGTGCGCGTGCGCGTGCGCGTACGCGTGATTGCATCTATAAATGAATATTTATACATACACACCATTTGGAACACATCGTTGGTACGAACCACTTGTATAGTATTTGTATGTCGTCTAACATTTAAGATTTTATCGGTGACTTTGGAACCAGTGCTCTTTGGCAATGATATTTACTCACTTAATTTGTGTTGATCTTCCAGTTTGTTTACCTTAATGTTTTTCTGTGTAAACATTAAGTTCACACACACATACACACAGAAATACACATACACATATTTTATATACTCTAACTCGTACTTCCAGACCCTAGAGAGGAGAGTGAATAAATTTGACTGAAGAAGCATAACCATCCTCCATCTGGGAATCAAATCCGTAACCTCTGAATTTAGAGGCTAGTTACTAGAACCAAAGGTCACAACGGCATTAATGTGTATATTATTTTAAAAAATTATAGCTCCTTTTTGTGAGTATGCACTCATTTGTTTGTGTTTTGTCAGGATCCGCGATAGACTGGATGGCATCTTAGGGTATATAGGCAGTGGTTACGATACTCTCACAAATTAAAACAATATTTGAGCTAAGAATAAATTTAAACAAACTCTTTGGGAAACTCGTACATTTACAAAACACCCTTCACATGATGTAACGCTACTTGTCCATATATGTAAATAGCCCTGTAAAATGCGGCGGTGGAAGGACATTATATCAGGTATGTTGGTAATATATGTGAAGCAGGAAGATAGAAGTGTCGCTGAATACTGGGAGATGCAAGTTCTTACGAAACATATTTGATTATAGCAGCAGTTTATATAGGGAGCATACTAAATGTCATTGTTGTGGTTCTTTCCCAAATAGTACAATAACCACCCGAATAAAAGGCACAAAATGTTACAAACGCAAGTGTAATATAACGCTATCTATAGTTCTTACAGATCTTGAGATGTTTTGGTACAAAAACCATGTTTAGCGACATTGAAATAATGAAAATATACGCACAAAATACTTTGTTCAAAGCCCGCATTCTAAAATTGATATCTTTTCGTAAAAATGAAGGTACCTCTTTGTTTATATGCCATTATTGCAAAATAAAGAGATATTTGATACTTCTTAGGAAATAGTAAAACTCCTACTAATCATAGCTTCATGGGTGCTCAATCGTGTCGGTATTAAAAAGATCGTCATTTTTAATGTTGATGCGGCTGATCACGGATGAAACTATGATTAATAATGCTCGCCGTGAATGTTTTAACTCTCACAATAAAACTCCTAATACACCAAAATTGAACTTCGTATTCTCAATCATATACACACATTTATGATATCGGTCTGAAAATGTTATGGAACATAGTTACATCTTATTTCACGGAACAGTTTTATACAATATTGTTTTATATAGATTACAATGGATGAAATATTCGTGCCTTTTAGGGGAAGATGTAGCTTTATTCAGTACATCTCAAATAAACCATCAAAATATGGGTTAAAATTTGTGTGGCGTGTAATTCTAAAACCTTTTAAGTCGGTAATTTAGAAATATATTGTGGTCAGTAACCAGAGGGGCAATATAAAATGTCTAACAAACCAGCAGACATCACGCACCGCTTGCTTGAGGCATGGAAAGGGAAAAAAAACAGAAACGTAACTTGTGATAATTGGTACACAAGTTATCCTTTGGCAATGAATCTTTTGAAAGACAAAATAACAATGTTTGGAACCTTGAAGAAAAATAAGCCTGAGCTGCCATTGAAGTTTTTTTCCAAACAAAACGAGAGAAGTAGGAACGTCTGTCTGCTTTTGGGTTTCATGAGCATCTTACAATCGTGTCCTACGTCCCAAAGAAAAACTGGTCAGTAATTTTGCTGATACTATGCACAATGATTCTGAATTTGATACTGAAACCAAAAAGTCTGACATAATAATGGATTATAATAGATACAAAGTTGGTGTTGACACTGTAGATAAATTATGCAACACTTATACAGTTTCAAGAAGAACAAGGAGATGGCCGTTGGCTATATTTTTCCACCTGTTAAATATAGCGGGTATAAACAGTCAAATTCTGTATAATGCAACACACATCAATTGAGCTCATAAATACAGAAGAAATTATGTGAAAGCCTTATCGCTGTCTTTCATGAAGCCATACCTCACAGAAAGAGCTGGACTGAAAAGCCTGCCTTCAGATATTCAATTCTTCCTACGCAAATATAGAAGACAGGAAGAACAGAAGGAAGAGCAACTGCCACCAACTGCCACCAAATGCGAGGGTGCTTTTCTTGTGAGAGAAAGAACAGAGGTACAACAATGTCATGCAGTGAATGACAAAGATCAGTGTGTGAATAACATTCTGTAACAGTAAATACTTGTTTAGAGTGCAGCAAAACAGTGCTGAAGATGTGTCCGAATAATCTAGATTACAGTTACACTATAGTTTAATGGACTGTAAACTCTAACCTGTCATAATCAGTGTACACATATTTTAGGTTTACTTACAAATCTAGGATCCCAAAATGATGTAATAATTGTACTTAGGTTTACCTCTTACAAGTAATAAATACATATACAAACAAGTATTTACATTGCGTTACATTATTATGACCAAAAACAGTTTCTGTTTACTACAAATGTATGTGTGGCAAATATAAAACGTTTAACTAACGATTTTCCCAATCATTTTCGTTCTTTTGTGTGGTATATGGAATAGACAGGTGTTACATAAGTAGTCGCGTATATTTAAAGGTTTGAACAACACACGCGTTTGATTCAGAATTACAGATTTCGCTACCCTTGTAATCCCTAATATGGGTTAAAGAATACATTTAGAGACTTGAAATTCCAACAAAATATGTATAGTACTTGTAGAGTTGCATGCAAGACATCTTGCCGATAGACAGAGATCGCATAATGGGTTTTCCTTCATAATTCTGCCACAACGTAAAGTTTGATGATGTTTCCATTTGACCCTGCTCGAATGTCACGCTTCTTTATTGATCTACCTGAGGTAAATCCAAGGAACAATATTAAGAAGCAATCAAGTATAAGCTTGCTAGGATTGGATGCAAAGATGAATATGCGTTGGACTGGTTTGAAGTTCCAATCAATGTTTTGGTCTTGTCGGAAGCGAACGAGAAGCTTAGTTGTTTACACACTTGTGATGCCCTCAATAATACGTAAAATGGCTGCAACTGACAACAAAGGCCTCCAATTCACTTGAATATTAACTAGTAGCCGGTGTGCAATTTGTTATGATTGTGTTTAACAGTTCGCGAGACGGGAGGTAGAGAACAAGAGTAATGGAAAATCCTGTTATATCAGTATCAACAAAACATGCAGATATGTTCGTAATTCTTCCAGAACTATTTTGTAGTTTAAACACACATTAATGTGTCAGCGTAAAACTCTTGTATAAAAAATAAACAATAAAAGAAATTGTGCATCCGTTTCACGCAAGTGTCAATCATTTGTCACTGTATAATGTTTTAAGGCAACAGAAATATTATGAGAAGAAAATGAAAATTCAGAGATTATTAAGTGTCAGATACTTTTGTGTAGCCACCAGTTAGCTTCGTTACCGTTGCAAAGAAGCCTTTTAAATTTAATTTACTTCATTGCTAAATTTTGTATTCTTTGTAATTTTTGTTATAAATTATTGAAACTTTGGATTCTGGTTCTTTCAGATAATCAATGAATGGTGTATTTTGAGAGTTAAAACTGTTCTAGAATTTGGACACGAGAAAACTCTAGTTAGAAGCTCTAAATATAAACAAATATTTTATTTTGTTTTAAGAACCTCCTCTACTCTATGAAGGGACCACAGGTAGTTAATTTTCTTCTTAGCATTTTAATTTGGTCACTTTAAACTTTTATGTGCTCAATGCATTTTGGGCACTCTGGTTTATCTTTAGCCTATAACTAACATTTTTCTTGCCAATAGGGCTTACATTGCTTGCAGCAGCGTTCCCCTTAACATTAGAGTAGCTTTATCACCAATATTAAATGCATAACAGCCGCAGCCACTGCACTTTCTAAAAGCAATGGTTTCATTAAATTTTGCCTCCAAACTCTCAAATTCAGAATTCATACAGATAAGACTATTAAATATGTTACTCCGGGTTTCTCTGTGAATAAGTACATAATCTGGGCTTGGTACTTCCACATTCATTTTATTTTCATCGTCAATGCAGAAGTTTCCCAACTTCCTGCCATTTTGATCAGGTTTATCAATAACTCTTGAATGTACTGTACTCATTTGGACTTTTAAGAATTTCACCTAATCTTTATCTTTTATCTTGTTGCAAGAGATCAGTTCGTTTGCCGTTTCTTTTCTTATCTGGATTGCCCATTTTGATACAATTTTATGCAGCACTATAGAGAAACATTAAAAAAATACCCCAAAAAGTTCAAGTTTTATAATCACTAAGATAGCCATTCGTTTATATGCACCTAAATAAACAAGGTATTAATTATTTACTGTTGTAGCAAGAAAGCAAATTAATCTTAGAGGAAGCTTTATTCCTATTCCAAACTACACGTATCTTAATATCAGCTGCATTCCACGGCTTATACATTATGAAAACATATATATTTGCTATTCATAATTCATATACACAAAACAAAAACTATCACGTGTGGTAATTACAAATCAAAGAAAACCAGAAGCTGCAGTGTTGAGCAGATTTCACAAAATCTGGATAGGTTAATTACAACCCCCGAATTCCTGTCCCTCCTTTTCATCTCCATCATCGTTTCACATCATTTCTTATCTGGTGGTTGCTTTCAGGGAAAGTGTCGGCGGGAATTTCGGTGGTGCTAGGTAGGATAATATGCTTCCAGTACACGCCTCCTAATCCTGTTAGGACATTCTCCGGTCTCCGGGCCGGTCTAGTTGGCCGTTCCAGGAACATGGTGGGTGGGATGCCGGTGGGATCTTGTCGAAGAGTTTCTAACTTGTCAGTAGTAAGAACCTTGCCCTCTGCACTGTCGTAATTCCTTGGGACGGCCGTCCTGTCTCCTTCCGCCTCATCCTTCCTCCCAGGGACACTAAACTTGGCGCATAGGCACAATAAATAAAGTGTGGTCGAAGTACGAATCCGAATTCTATTCTATACTACATAATATTTAGTATGTATCACTAATGAAATTGATTGCAACAGAGGTAATAATTTTAATCTAAATTTCTTACATACAAATTAGCAAAGGGTTTCGTCATTTACAATCCATAGAATTATAATATATTAACTCATGTGTTTTAATGTTTCATCATACAAGCATCTGTATGTCAATAAAGAAATAAGAATGATATAGAATTGTCGAAAATTAAGTCAGATACGATTTGCTCATATTTTGGTTGGCCCTCTGTAATTTAAAATCATATTATCTTCTACCCATAATCTTCTCTGGAGTTAACAACTATTTTCCATTGTGTGGAATTCTCAGCAGATTCAAATTCTGTTTGCCAACATGTTAGTATCTTAAGAATATAGGCTTTATAAATGTTTCAAGTACTTCAGTGATTTAGAAAATGGAATTTAAGAAAGGAGTTTTCAGAATTGGTTTAGCATCAGAGAGTACAGAAGTAAGAGATGTACAGAAATTTTACTTCTCTGACTTCATAATGTTAATGTAGACGTGTTACATGAACTTTCAGTTTTGCATTTCTCAATATTATATCGATGTATGCAAAGCATACCCGTATACCTAGAATAATTACACTATTTATTTATCAAGGGACTTCCATACTGTACAAATAATGTTTAAGTATCCCCAAAATCTGATTACATTTGGCTGAACAAAAGAAAGGATCTTCATTTATGACATAAGCATTCACAGCGAATTGCCACTTAGTGTGTTCATGTTATACATCGTTGTGATCTCGCTTTATGTTATGGGATACCCTCTGACGAAAGTTTAAACATTTGACAAATCCAGTGCTGAAATAGTGAGGTCAAGCTCTGGACAACAGTTGGGAAAGCAGTCTTAAACATTTTCTTGCACTTCTCCTTTCTACCCAAATACACCGAAACTTCCCCAACTTTACTGGCACAGGCCCAAGAAGAAGACATCTGTTGCACTTACTTTCTTAGTACCTTAAGTAAAGCGGATATTTGCGTGACATTTTGAACGCAAGCTATTATTAAGCATATCGCCTTCTAAAATAAGTCACTTAAATATTCATGAATGGGGTCAGAAGTACCTTTACGTAACTAAAACGACATTGGTCATGTGTGCTAGTGATTAGAAATTCTGAGTGTTCCGAGAATCTACCCTTGATTCTCAGTTTTATTGAGTTCGTTTCTCTTTGTACAGAATTGACAGAAGAGAGTAACATTTAATTTGTTATGTAAATTAGTTCAAATAACGTCAACCTCCGTGAATTGCGGGTAGCGTGTCTGCATTATTTGATGATGGGTCGGACATCGAGTACCACTTGAGATGAGATGCCTGAAGTATTAAAACGAAATCTGATGCATTATTTACACATTACATTCTATACTCTTGAACACATTATTGTTAGAAATACTTATTCCTCTATTCAATTTTGTTATTCAAGATAAACATTATCTAATTGGAAGCTCATTAGAAGGTGCAAAGCAAGTTACGGAAAAGTAGATTATACGCGATAGTCACATCTTTTAAGAGCAGAGCAGGTCACTTAGTGAATAGTTTGACATTCCGTTCTACTTGCATGGTCAAGAAATGAATTAACAGCTTCCTATTTGAACGTTTCAGAAAAGGCAAGGAATATCTTCGAAATAGTCCATTCCAGACTAAACTATCACCTTTGACGAGTCCCACATTGTTTGTCTAGTAAGATTTTCTCTATGACTTACAGTTTAACAATTTCGCAAAATTCATAAGTTCATCCAAATGAAGCGGACTTCTGAAAATACAACAGGAAAACTAAATGTATACATTTCATTGGCCGCGCCGTGGCTCAGTGGTTAGACCACTTGCCTCTCACCAAGGTGGCCCGGGTTCGATCCCAGGCGACCGCAAAGTGAGATTTGTGGTGGACAACACGGCGCCGGGGCGGGTTTTCTCCGGGATCTCCGGTTTCCCGCGCCATCTCATTCCACCGGTGCTCCATCTTCATCTCATGTATCATCAGTGTCATCGCCTGCGGTGTCGTATGTAGTAAAAGCGGGCGTTAAAACACTAACCCCCATTTTATACATTTCATTTCTAATGAAAATATTATAAACAAACGATAATTTAATCGGAATCGTTAGAGCCATCTTTTACAAAATAAAATTTTTCAAACGATGTTTCATGTAAAGCACAGTGTTAACTTGGAGAGATTTTCCTGAAATTTTCGTGTCGCATTCTTGGAAATGTCGAATTCAAATACAAAGTTTGTTATGTTACTAACTTTTTGGTTTTGTATTATGCTGTTCACACAGATACACACACATACAGACACCACACACACACACACACACACACACACACACACACACACACACACACACACACACTCACACGCGCGCGCGCGTGCTGCCAGCATGTGCTGCTGAGAGTTTACTCCTGTACAAATTACTCTTACAAACGCTTGCTTCTCTTTATATGTATTTTGTAATAATTGAGGTAAACTTTTTATTGTTAATTTTCTTGGAGTTGCAAAGAAATGTGGGAATGAAATAGATATAAAGCTATAGACATATCTTTTAAGAATGGTCACTCCTTAATGGCTATGCAATTCTATTTTCTGTGCATACCCACGAGATAAGCGTTGAATAACAACTTGTCTGTTGAGTAAAGTATAAATATTGGAAAATTCCAAAAAGCTAAGCAATTTTCCAATAAATATATCAAATGAAATGAAAATATGTGAATCCCAAATGCTTCCTTCTGTGCAGGGAGTATAATTGGGAAGCTCATTAGGTCGCAACTGCTAAGAGACTTGTACAGTTGCTGCGCTCCAGTAATGCGTACTTTTGTCTTATCAACACTGTCACTATTTCTTCACACACTTAACACATACACAACTGTGGTACATTTATTTATGATACACACACTTTTAGTTTACAACACCTGAGTAGGTACTTCTTCCCGTGCCCTCCTTGTAGCTCTGTTTTTAGCTTGTGTTGACCACTGTGCCAGAAACATATATTATGTATTTAATGGTTCATTAAAAATAAATAAATATGTTTTAAATATATAAATCGCTCTACATGATTTTAAGTTAAGATTTTGTCTCTTTGGGTTCACTATTTATGCAGAAGTCTTTCACAATGAAAGTGCTTCTGAAGAAATTTACTGTAAACTCAAGATATATATGTAGCTCTGCTCAAAATATCTAAAATATACGTTATTTTAATCATAACTGTGAAGAAAATATTTTTTGAGAAAATAGAAATACTCGAAAAATGTTTAATGTAATAGATAAAATAGGAGTGAGAAAAAACTCTCCGTCTCGCATTCTTGGAAAGTGCGGAACTTAAATACCAAACTTGGTATTTCAATTTCTGTTTTAGATATACATACACACGCAAACACACACACACACACACACACACACACACACACACACACACACACACACACACACACACACACACACACACACACACACACACACACAAACAGTGACCTTTTTGTAAAGAATTTATTCAGGTGGCCGGAAAACGTGTATTTCTAATAAAATCTTGCAGCCGAACTTTTGGATGGAAAGAATTCCCTCATCCCCTACTCTGTACGTAATAGGGGAAGTAAACTACATTTTTGGGATACTTGAGACTTCAAAACATGTATTTCCAATGAAATCTGAGTATTAAATGTTTTAACGGATTCTCTCCATACTAACTGGCATAAAGGTAAAAAGGCCTAGCAACACGATGTGTTCTGGAGGCTAACTGTGGATCGTAAGTTTTCGATCATTAAAATATTTAATGTGCTAGAATTTATTTCCAAATAAACATGTAATATAGACAGTTTTGTACATATCAATGTCAAAAATTGTGTTTGAAATTTATAGGCTATCGCTGTGTAAGGAGGGATTTGACCCTCAGAGGCTCCCGCTGCTTAAGGCTGCTCTGCTTTATTATCTGCTCCCACAGATGCTATTGAAAAGTCAATCTAGAACATGGGATCTTTGAAAAGTGAACGGTTCGAGAATCTGTCCTCAAATGTCTGAGGGACGTTAAAATTAAAATAATAATTTGCAGAGAGAAAGCTTCCTATTTAAGCCGCACTAATTTTAAGGATGCAGGGACAAGATTTTTGAAGAAAAGATCCCTTGTCCAAAATAGATAAAATAAATGGTTTAACTTTCTAAACAATATTATCTAAACCTAATGATATACCTTGTTTAAATAACCAATGGTTTTATTATTACGTTTTTCTAATTTACGTCCTCCAACGTTATGTCATATCTGACGATGATATGTCTTCAATGATGCTGAAATGAGTCTAAGGTCCTTAGAGCTTAGAGATACCAAACATCTTTCACGTAAGAACTTATTTTTAGCAACTATATTTTTTTGTATTTGTCCTATTCAACTGTACACAATCATAATTTTATTTTACTTGGTAATCAACCAGGAAGGTCAACTAGGCCTCTATAGTGAGCAAAAGGGACGTAATAGAGAAGGTGATTTTAACAAATTCTTAAACCACGAATATTCTCAGTGTGGAGAGCGGAGACGATTTGTATAACCTTGCCTCAGGAAGGTGCAACAATTACAGAGATTTACATAACAATTTGTACGTCAGCTTCAGCAAATACAGATGTTTTGTAAAAATTTATTTGAAATTTTAATACATATAGTCAAAGAGAGGGAGAGGAAGTATGACTTTGGAAATGCGCCTTCATCAACACAACTTACATTCAATGTTCATAATTCGAAATTAACAAAAACATATTAATATTGTTGGTCAGGAAGGTTAGGTTGTTTCTGCCCACTTACTGATATCAAGTTTGTGGGTTTAAACTCGGCCTGCACGGCTGGATTTTCAGTGTAATTAGTAAAAAAAGCAGTAGTTGCATGTCAGGAGATTAACTGGCATTTAAGAACCCCTGCGTGACGAAATTCCGACTCACCGGTTGCGCTATGATCCTGCAAACGGAAGTCATTAACAAATAGCTCTTTAAAATACATTGTACCATAAACATTGTTTTAAGGTCCTAAAATATAATTAAGAATTAACTGTATACTGGAGGATACTGAAAATTTTATTAGGGTTTGATTGTGGACTTATCCAAAGTGTTCTGAGTTATTAATCCTCTAAAAGTTACTTAAATCACAGCTCTATATTTTGAGAAAATAACACTCATATTGTAACAGAAGGGTAAAATGCTTAATATTTATCCCAGTGTTTAAAGGAGGGATCATGGTGTAACAGTTAAGTGCTTAAAGTTCGTTCTTACGCATGGTAAGGCGAACCTAATAGAAACTGAATGAAAATAATTGGGAACAGATCTTCGAAAAAGAAAAAAAAAGTTCTATGTTTTTAGGTAAATTGAAGGAAGTAATAATTTCTCCCACACTAGCCGTGTGTAGGCTAAGCTTTGAATGAATAGAGCCAGACTTAAAAATTGAATGCCATAGCCGGGATTTGAACCACGGATCTAATATACGAGTTAGTTGAAGAATTTAATGTCATGTCGGCATGTTGGACAAAGTAGCTCAGTGGTTTAGAGCAACCACACGGAGAGCGGGAGATTCGTCTGGCTCTATACATTCAACGTTCTCTGTATACGTGATGATGATTTGTATTTAAGTGCGCTCAACAAAATGGTCATCAGCGCCCTTTCAAAAACTGTATTTCACTTTACAATTCTTCCTTTGACTTAACTTATCTTTAACTTTGCTTTGGCTTTGCTTTGCCTTTACTCTGACTTTACTCTTTCTCTGCTCTAGTTTCACTTTGCCTTTGCTTTGGCTTTGTTTTGGCTTCACTCAGGCTGCGCTCTGGTTCCGCTCTGGCTTCTCTCCGGCCTCACCCTAAATTCACTCTAATTCGACTCTAAAATCCCTCTAACTCGGCTCTGGCTTGGCTCTACCTTTGCTCTGACTAGGTTCCGGCACACCTTCGGTCCCGCTCTGGCTTCGCTCTGGCCACACACTAACTTCATTCTGTACCTTAACTCTGGCTTCGCTCTGCCTTCGCTCTGGCTAGATCCCGGTCACCACTCCGGTCCCGCTCTGGCTTGGCTCTAGCCTGGCTCTGGCTTCGCTCAAGCTGCGCTTCTACTACGCTCTGGCTTTGCTCTGGCTCCCCTCTGGCTTTGCTCTGGCTCCACTCTGGCTTTGCTGTGGCTAGACCCCGGTCACCACTCCGATCCCGCTCTGGCTTGGCTCTCGCCTGGCTCTGGCTTCGCTCAAGCTCCGCTCCTACTACGCTCTGGCTTTGCTCTGGCTCTCCTCTGGCTTTGCTCTGGCTAGGCTCCGGTCACCGCTGCGGCGTGACTCTGGTTTCGCTCTGGCTTCACTCTAACATTCTTTAACTTAACTCCGGCTTGGCTCTGTGTTCGTTCTGGCTTGGCTCTTGCTAGGTTCCGGCCTCGCTCCGGTCCCGCTGTGGCTTCGATCTGGCCTCATACTAACTCATTCTGTAACTTACCTCTGGCTTGACTTTGGCTTGGCTCTGGCTAGGATTCGGCCACCACCCCGATCCGGCTCTCGCTTGGCTCTGGCTGCGCTCTGGCTGCGCTCTGGCTTCGCTCCAACCTCACTCCAACATCACTATGTATTCACTCTAACCTGGTTCTGACTAGGCTACGGGCTACCTTCAGTCCCGCTCTGGCGTCGCTCTGGCCTCACTGTAGCTTCATTCTTTAACCTAACGCCGGCTTGGCTCTGGTTTGGCTCTGGCCAGGATCCGGCCCACCTCCGGTCCTGCTCTGGCTTGGCTCTGGCTTCGCTCTGACTAGGTTCCGGTCCCGCTCTGGCTTGGCTCTGGCTAGGATTCGGCCACCACCCCGATCCGGCTCTCGCTTGGCTCTGGCTGCGCTCTGGCTGCGCTCTGGCTTCGCTCCAACCTCACTCCAACATCACTATGTATTCACTCTAACCTGGTTCTGACTAGGCTACGGGCTACCTTCAGTCCCGCTCTGGCGTCGCTCTGGCCTCACTGTAGCTTCATTCTTTAACCTAACGCCGGCTTGGCTCTGATTTGGCTCTGGCCAGGATCCGGCCCACCTCCGGTCCTGCTCTGGCTTGGCTCTGGCTTCGCTCTGACTAGGCTCCGGTCCCGCTCTGGCTTGGCTCTGGCTAGGATTCGGCCACCACCCCGATCCGGCTCTCGCTTGGCTCTGGCTGCGCTCTGGCTGCGCTCTGGCTGCGCTCTGGCTTCGCTCCAACCTCACTCCAACATCACTATGTATTCACTCTAACCTGGTTCTGACTAGGCTACGGGCTACCTTCAGTCCCGCTCTGGCGTCGCTCTGGCCTCACTGTAGCTTCATTCTTTAACCTAACGCCGGCTTGGCTCTGATTTGGCTCTGGCCAGGATCCGGCCCACCTCCGGTCCTGCTCTGGCTTGGCTCTGGCTTCGCTCTGACTAGGCTCCGGTCACCACTCCGGTCCCGCTCTGGCTTGGCTCTGGCTACGCTCTGGCTTTTCTCTCGCTTTGTTCTGGTCTTTCTCTCGCTTTGCTCTGGCTTTGCTCTGATTCCACTCAGGCTCCACTCAGGCTCCACTCTGGCTTTGCTTTGGCTTTACTTTGAATTTACTTTAATTTAGTTTATTTAACTTCAAATAGGGTCAAACACGGATGTGGACCTTGTTTGGGCGTTTGGTATTAGCTCTCTCACCACTCAGAGGCACCCAATCGAGAGATTTGGCTTGGGACCCCGGGATCGCAAATTCTCGTACCTACCGCAGTAAGCCCCTGGGGGCATTCTCTGTATATGTATGAGAGTATCTGCGCGGCATTTGTCGTTTATAAGGAAGGAAGAAAACTCAGAAAATCCTAGACACGGAGCTTAAGCCATGAAAGCCAAACTACATATTAGACACTAGAATGCTTTATAAACAGACAGGCAATTTATTGCAGCAGTAGAGCAGTCTGTTTGAATATTAGAACAAGACGCTGTGGATGGCATCCGTCGGCTCCTTGCTGTGTGGAGGCGAGATCTTCATGTTGGAGGAGATTACTTCTAAGCACTGCAATAATGTTACTGTTACAAAAATGTTTTATTTGTTGTTACTTCAAATGATGCCACTAAATATCGAATAGCCTAAGTATATGGACATATTATTTAAGCTGAATCACACTGAGAAAACAAATATAAAAGTTAAGCTTTTATGTTGGTACATTAGACTGTCACGTTGCTCAATTATGAAATATGTGCACGCATAACAGCACTTTTTACACAGCGGCTAGTAAATTCTATAACATTTGAAATGCTGCATATTTATGATAAAAAGACACATTAAAAGCAAATAGCATACAATTTTAATTGAGTAAGAAGCCTAGGTGACTATTAACTGAATGATTAGGAAGACAAATTCAATGTAACTAGCTTCAGATTTTAATTATAGAATATAAAGAGGAATAAAACTGCCGGAGAAAGCTCCGAAAATGGACATTCTTCTTGATTATTTAAAACTGGAGAAATAGTAATAAAATAATTAGACCAACATCCTGCATATAGAAGCAAAAATTCCACTGTATCAGTGATTACAACAGTGAAGTATCTTATGATCATAATATAATTAAATAACTAAATATGCTTGCATACTACATTGTGGGTTTATTGAGTTCGACAATAGAAGTACAGACTTGTATGTCTAATGCCGTTGGTATTCATTGGCATATACAAACAGAAAATGTAATGCAGAAAAAGCCCGGCGGTAAAACAACTATATTTATGTTTGAATTTCATGCATCACTAGCTCAGCGCTGCATTTTCGTTCAAAAATTAATAAAAGTGAGGACACTCAGTTAAAGATAATTAAATCATTGAATGGGCAAATCAAACAGAGGCAAGCATGAAATACTGGTTTCTGTTTTGCATCTATTGATTGCTTCATATTTGTTATCATAAGAATTTGAGCCCGAGGGAATGATTATACTGCACGGAGAAAACACTAGCCATTTCAAAGAATGGATAATGTACCAATATAGAAAATAATTTTTTTTTTAAAGAAGGAAATGAAATGTTCATGCAAATGGAATATTCCCTCAACAGTAATCATACCAGCGCTTTTGATTTATCTACAAGGAATCAAAAGTAGGATTTAGTGGACTGTTTCCCGATTAAAAGGAAGTATTCCTACATTTACATGCACTACTTCCATTAACTTTGCAAGGTAAAAGTAGTACATTACTTAACTTATTAAATTATTGATGAAACTATTCCCATATATGGTTTCTGTTTCTTTTAGTGTCGTACATCTAGGGAAGCTAATTTCGAAAAGAAAATCGCAAAACAAATGACTACAAAAAATTAACCGATACTAGGAAGACAATAACAGCTCATTTGCTAGAGTCCTATTGGTCAAACGTAGAACCACGTAGTATGAGTAAAATAGTAACTTAAAACTGCTATTATATTAATACAGCAGTAATTAAATTAAATGTTTGCGAAAGCTTCCACGGCGTACACCGGAAGACGTAATGAAAATAACTACATGAAATGTTTATCACAACCATGACCTGTTTATAAGTGCTAAGTTGAAAGAAAAACAGGATAAATTGTGTATTTTGCAGCCTATTATCTAATTTAAAACAAAAAAATAATGTTCAGTGTTGAATTAGTTGAATATAGCGCGAAGAATTCAGGGTCCTATGCAACTCTAACTTTATAAGGTAACTACGAAACATACCAGCTCTCTGTATCTTAGTTGACTGGGATGGCGAAATTGCTTCCACAAGGAGCGTGCCATTACTACATATTGTACTCGATTTTACTGCACCAGCTATATTACCAAGATCCCTTTGAATGATAGAAGGGTTCGCAGAAGAAAAATTCCTACCTTCTTCTGTTCTCTTTAACACCAAGCAGCGAGGACCAACACTCTCAGCCACTTCCTTTCCAATAGCCTTATTTTCTTTCAAATTTATTGTACCAAGTCGGCATAATCCTCCACCACTGCAGACGTCTCCGATGGCGTGCTCACATCCTGGGCGCCACCCCGGCTTAGGTGAGAGTCCTGGCCTGTACCTTGCTCACCTCAAGGTCTCACCTCCAAATGTGAAGACAGAGGGACCCAATCGCCTGTAGGAGTGCATCACCTCATGCAATGGCCCCTCTTCGGGACTGACCTTTATCAGCGTATACGAACATAGTCCTACATAATAACCAGGAGCTGGGAGTTACGCATTACCCAGTCACCATCCTGCTTGCCGCGCTAGCACTTGTGTTCAGGGAGGTAAAAGTTTATGGGTCAAACACTGATGTGTACCAAAGTTGTTTGCTAGTTTGGCAACAGCTCTCCCACCACTCAGAGGCACGCAATCGAGAGATTTGGCTCGGGACCCCGAGATCGCCAATCTCGCATCTACCGTAGTTGGCCCCACGGCGGATTATAGGTACAGATGGTCCATACTGAGGTACTAGGTCAAATTTTTAAATGTTAATGCTTAATAAAAACTTTAATCCCTAACATTCGTTGCGGAAATGGAGTTTTTATTAATTTACCGAGTATATTGCATTATTTTCACTTAAATATATCTCCAGAGAGGATAGTCTCTACTTCTCAGTCTACTATTAGCAATCGCTTCCATTACAATCGCTACAAAATGAACGTTTCAGAGAACGATAATTATAATATGCAAGTTTCAGAGACTACAAATTTTTAGATCAGCCGACCATTACAACTAGCTTGTTACTATATTCAATATGACATATAGTTATCTCATAGGACAGGTGCTGAAATGAGCGATGATGTATTTCTTACAGAAATGATTTAATAGCATTTCAAGTTATGTGGCTTATAGAGAGAGGATATTTATGTCACTGAATATTTCGCTCTGATTCTATCTGAAGAGGAAAAGCTGTATTCTTTTCTCTGAGGCCAAACATGCGAAAACCTCTGTACATTATTGAATTTAGAGCAATTAAAAGCTGAAGCTATAGTTATTTGCAGACAAGAGGCTACGTCACTGACTGCAACACTTCTTTCCCAGTAAGAGAATTCAAACAGGTGGCTCGGTCCAAGACACAAAGAATAAATTGAATCAAGCGGCAGAAACTAAGGTACACGTACAACAATATTGATGAACATTTTCATTTACGCCCCTATAGATGTCATATTACTTCATTATTTAGTTCCTAGAATTTATAATATTGATAAAATAGTCTCTCAAAATCGTGGATAATCTTAATGACACTCGTAAAAAAACGCAAACGTTTACCTGTGACATACTATCAGCGCTATCCACTTTTTGTATAAATTATGATTATAATCTTACAAGAAGCTTTACTGCACGTATGATTCTCGAATTGCATATTACTTTTATTACATTTTATTGTGGGTAAAATGCTCATATCGTTTGTGAAATCGGAGTGTAAACTTGTCCATTTAACAAACTAAAACAAATGTCGTTTTCTTAAAGTATACAGTTTTACTAATCTGTATAACTTTCTTCATGGCCTATACTTTTGATGCGAGATAACGTGATTTTATACAAGTGATGTTCTCTCTTCTTTCTCGTTTTCTTTCCCAGTGTTGCTTTCCAAAGATTGCTTAGTAATCCCTTTCTCCACTGTGAGTGATAAGCCTGTCGGAAATCCAGCAGCTCCCTCGGAAACCTATGTAAATTAAAGTCCTTTCTACAATCTCTTCTTGGAGGCAAGTCATCAATTTCCTAGGCCAATCTAAGACTTGCTCTAAAGATATTCAAATAATTCTCCAGGCAAGAAACAATGTCATCATCAATGTCAACACCGATCATGAAAACAGGCACAAACATTCGCGCTTCTACGTGTTGTGAAGCTAATTTTGAGAATTTAGGCCTCATTTTTCCTCGGAACATATCTCATATTATTTTTAACAAAAAATATGAATTAGTATATTAATCACGAATATTTCCACGCCTGTGAAGCAAGTGTGGAGTTCATTACAGGCCAGAGGTGCAATTAGTGCATTAAATTTAAAGTGACACTGTGTTTTTTACTGGTAGAATAATAACCCAATTAAATATCCATTATACGCTGATTATTTGGCAATCACTCAAAGACAGAGATATCAATTGTATTTACATTATTCAGTAAAATATGTAAACAAGACGTCACGAAAGAAAAGAAAAAGTGCGATGTATTGTAAGGTAAAAAATCACATCCAAAATAATGGACAGAATTCCTCTAATAAGTATCTTATTTTAAATGCCTGAGCTGCGAAACACACTTCCGTTTTAAAGGATATATTATAAAATTGAAAAAAAAAGATCAACCAATACTTGGAATAGTTAATACAAAGCTGAAAACCAGAACAAGGTGGAATAAAATAAAACATTGTACACGTAGTAAATCTAAGACAGGGACACGGACTAGTTAAGTTCAAAATAAAATACAAGCAACAGCTATGGCATTTTAAATAACAGTGCAATTTATTATGTAACATATATAGTAAAATAATTACAAATCCTGTAATGTCCTCCATAACATATATCCTGATACAGAGGGATTGAAATGAGAAATATTTGAAGTCAGAAAAACCTGTAAGCTTTAGAAGTGAGATATAGATGAAGTATCAAAGAATTTAGGAAACTCTTTAAACGCGAACATCTCTTAACTATGCTTGTAGCTTATCACACGATATTTTATGGTAGGACCTGCTCCAATTAGTGACTGGTGACTGTGATGGACAAAGTTGTTCCATGCCCAATATTAAGGACTCTAAATCATTTCAGTTCTAAAAAAAATGTGCTTAATATTTTGATCCCTGAAAGAATGTTTAGTAACTGTACAATTACCAAATACCAAACAGGTTTCCTAAAGATTTTAGTGCAACAGATCCTATGCAGTTAAAATTACAAAACTTTATCGGAAATCTTGTTTGTATTTTACCTTGCTTTTTGGGTCCTGTAATTTTCTATTATAATCACCAAATAATTCATAAAATCTCATTCGGTTCAGCAAATGGAATACCGTGTCTTTGAAAAAACACTGAAGATACTTCTTCATAAACAATTTAAATACATCCTGAAATGAAAAATTATTTTATAGAGGCACAAAAATAAAAAATATAATAGTGTGTGTTACATTTAAATAACTTTTCTATATTATTCTATGCATTTACCCCTTTGCTACAGATAGTTCTGCAAAGGCGTGTTTATTTTACTTCATTTTAATCCAAACAAAGCTTTGCAAGAATAGTTTCATCGAACATTGAGTTTCATAATTTATTTTCATACTAGGTAAAAAGCACATATTTAAGAAATATTTATGAAAAAAACTTTGTTACAAAGGAAGCGGCACTCTAACTCAGATAAAGTTATGGGTCTAATTCTCGAAAGAACTTTGATATTCTGTTCTTGGAATAATTTGTTTTTATCACTCCATTTATAACCAACAACTGCAATGTTCACATTCGTGACCTTTGGAGCCTATTGCCTACATTGTTGTTAACTCCTGTACTTGGTCTGAAGTTCGTACACCACGCACGCACGCGCACGCAAATACAAATTTACACTCTTACTCATACTTTCAAACTTTGGGGAAAATAGGAACCACACATGGGAAGAGAAATTCCCTTTCCCTGACCAGAAATCGAAACTGGTGTCTCTTGCACAGCAAGAAGGTGTTCCACCGACCAATCTACGGACCCAAATGGAGCAGTATGCTCTTCATTTCCTATCACATTCTTGGAGACCTTTAATGGCATGCTAAAATTAAGTACGAATTGCTTATCAAAAGAATTATAACATGGTCATACAACTTTAAAACCATGTTAACATATCAAATGTGTACGTACTTTAGTATTTGTTGATGAAATTAGATCTGACACAGATATTTGATGTATGCTAAAGATACCGAGCTAAATTAATAACGTAGATTTCTGAAAATTATTTCTTACCTATATTTTGTTGTAAGCTGCTACTGATGCAGGCATTGCATTGGTTGACTCAGCTATGTCACCATGTGGCATTGTTGTGTTACTGCCACAGGCCGGAACCGGGTGCATGGGCGGAAGAGAAAAAGAGAGGGGCTCCAGAACGTTCTGCCCATTGTTGCGGTCGCGAAAGTTCTCGGAAAGTCTGCGGCTTTCTAGATACAGTGGCTGGGGAGGTATAAATACCCGCAAGGTATTAGAAGCGGCAGTTGTTTGTTGGTTACCGCGACAGTCGACTATTGATGTGTACCGTAGTGATCTATTTCATTTGTCTTCGTGCAGCAAAACACAGAGATAGCCTTGAAGACAGCTGATTGTCAATTTCACGTATTTTTACTGAATCGAAGGTTGTTCTAAATTTCTGCAAACCGGATTTCCGAATCTACTTAACCCACGCAGTCACAATGTTAGACTCAAATAAAGAGCTTAAAGCAACCAGAGATTTTTGTCTTCAGGAAAACCCAATAAGAACCTTATTCAAGTAGCCCATCCCAATAAGGAATTCAACTCTGGCCCCCAGTATTATTTGATGGACATGGTATTCAAACATAATATACAATGCTTCATCAGTCTCATCCTTCCACTCATCAGGTATGTGATGAAGTTATGTGACAACGGACAGATATAGAAATATACTAAACATAATATTCATTATGTGTTTCAAATGATAACAGTTTTGGAGTGAGCTAATCAGATGCGTTAGCGCACTCAGCGTTGCCAGCTTGTTATCCCCTCTCTTTTTATATTTCTCTCTCACCCTCTCTTTCGCACTCATCAACGTGCAGGTATGCTTGGCGCTAGACGTAAGGGTAACCAAATTAAATTTTCCAACCCTATATAATGATGCAGTTGCCAAAATAAAAATTGGAAAAAACCTTTTGCAAATTATGTATATTTTTAATGCTATAATTATAATTATAGCCGTTGAATTACCTGTTTTTCTAATCCAATGGAACTGCCAGTGGCTCATCCATATCGCTGTGAGTATCGCTTACGTCAATGTCACTGTATACATAGTCTGAGCTTTGCAAATTTATTATTATAGATCCAAAAATCTCGACACGTGCCATTTCTTTCTTAAAATCATCTTCTTGTAGGTTTTATACATGTCTCACGCAGTTTCCCAGTCCTGTTGTGTTACCTTGTCAATTTCTTTGTGAAAAAGTCGTTCAACGTCCATCAGTTTAAAAATATTATTTCTGTTTGCATCTCCCCGTTTTATTTGAGACCACACCAACTCTATTGGATTACATTGACAGTGGTAAAGCGGGAAGCGTACTACCTCGTGTCCCATTTCAATTACAAGTTGATCCAACTGATACACTTTTTCCGTGTTTTTAAATGAAGGTTCTTTTTCAATAACTCATTTTTAGTTCCTGTTTCCATAAATTCAACCCCATTTTAAGTAACCATTGAACAATTTTGTTCTTTCTGCTGGCTGAATTCGATATTATTTGCAGTAATCGAATGCTACGGCGCATTATCCATTATAATAATGCTTCTGTCTTCTAAATAATTTAACAATATCTTCAATATCTTAAGAAATCATTCTTTAAATATATCAGCTGTCATCTCTTCGTGATAGTCTGAGGTACTTTTGGAGAGAAAAGTCAATTTGCCTTCTGGTAGCAACCCTGTCTTAGCAATTGTATGACAAATGATGAGCTGACTGCCTTTTCCAACAGGTAACTTTAAAAGTTAAACCCGTGACACTACAGTCCATATCAGACCAGGGCCTGCCAATTCGACTGCTGGCTTCACTCCCATATACGCAAGGCAGCGGTGGATGATCATCCAACGGATAGGGGTAGGAGTTGTCGTCAGCATCTCGGCACCCCGAGCCAGAATGTTGGCTTTCATGACTAGGGTCACTTACTTATTTCCAGCTCTTCAATCTCCCACGATGCTGAGTGGGCATCGGTCCTATACCTGGGAGTTAAAATGCGCACCCCCAGGGCTGAGATCAAACCCGGCCCGCATTTCGTGGCAGAGAAACAAGGCATCCCACTACGCCACGGCGCAGGACAACAGGTACCTGCAGTCAACCCTTTTTTGAAGAGTCTTGCCAGATTGACTTTTGAGTCTGGATTTTATTTACTCATGTCTCATCCAAGTAAAAGATAGGTCTCGCATCACCAGAATGTCTAATTCCGTGCATTTTGCGTAATAATTTTTAATATTGGTGCAAAAATGTCACTCCTCTCAATTAAAAATCGAGACCCATCATTTGTCTTTCTCTACTTGAACCCTAATCCCCTCAAAATTCTGAAAGTAGATGGTTTTGATCCAGTGTATGAAATTTTAATTTTAAAAGCGTAAGTCATTTTCTATATAGTTGGAAATTCACCTTGGTAATAAAACTCGAACACAGTTCTACGTACAACGGCCTTGACATAGTCCCTTAAATTTGTAACCTTCTTCGCAGGACCAACATGTTTTCTGGATGACACAAACATGTGGGCACAACTGGAATCAAGTTTTCTTGCCTCTCCATAAATGCGGGACACACTTGCTTTACCCACACCACACGCTTCAGCAGTAAGCTGTTGAGCATTTTTGAAATCGAGCTGATTTCTATATTCATCATTGCCAACTTTTTTAAGAACGTGTAGACCTTAGAAATAATAATACGAAGCTGACTTCGCATTACCTACCTCGTTGACTCGCCACTTAATTCACCGCAAGAAGCCATTCCACCATCTAACTCTTACGCTACTGTCGTCTAAAGAAAAACTGAATAATATTGATTTGAACTTCCCGGAGTAAATAAACACTGCTACAAGCTAATAGGAAATGAAGTGTTTGCACTCGATTGAATTTATCACCTTGGCTTATTCAAGTAACTCCTTTTATCACGTCATGTCAATAGTTTAAATTTCAGTTCTGAGTAATTACTACATGTACACACATATAAATCAAATAATAATGACAAGCTCTACCTCACGATGCGTCGGTATTCGTTTGTTTATATTACGAAAACTTTTTGAGCTGATACATTTTTGCATGGTTTTTAAACGAAAGAACAATTGATCAATATTGCTTTGAACTCTCAAGAGTAAATAGGGATTAGGAACCATTCATAAACAGAGATATAATGTGACCAGACATATAACGTTTCAGTTCTGAATAATTACAAATATACGTACACGCATACATGCCTACCAATAATGTTATTCATTATAGTGCTTACGTCGCGATGCTTTATTTATTTGTGTTAGGAAAACTATTTGAGCTAAAAATATGGGACTTTTATGGTTATATTATATATATTACTGTCTACCTTCCACATGGATCAGTTTTGGCAAAATCTGAATTTTTTCTTAGTGCGAATAGATTGATTAGGTTGGCGTTCGTCACACCACTTAGGATCAATACAACACCGCAGGACACTGATTGTTACTCACCCAGTAGCACTCAAGGACAAACATCATCCCATTTAAAACAGATTGTAGTATAAATGCAGTAATTAGAAAATAATAGATAAGCAATAACCTACAATAGTGTTCACTAGAGATACCAGTAATAAACCAACATGCTCTTACTGATAGCACCAAAATCGCATCTGTAGCAGGGTATATTTAAACAACGATGATTACAATACTTTTTATATCACTGCTATTCTTATTTTTGTAAACATCATTTTAATTTTAGAGCAAATTATCTCGGTTGCTACAGATTTTTTTATCTTCCTCTCCCATTACACATTTGTGATTATCAAGCTTGCATAAAAACAACATTCAAGCATTTTATGTTTTCTTCCTTTGCTAACAAATAATTATCTTCTCAGCTATATGCCGCAACACCTTGCTCATTAATGTGCTGCAGCGCAGTTCGTTAACTATTTACACTTCTGCGGCACAGTCCTCGACGCCAACAAATCCGGTTGAACTTCAAAAATTAATCTAAAATACTGCGAGCTGGAAAGCGGATTTTGTGCTGCTAATTGCAAGCAAGTTTTGTTGCTTTCAAAAATAAAAATGAATATTGCCAGATTTTAATCTTCTCTCGCTTTTTCTTCTAGTTTTCTGGGTGAAAAAGTTTAAATAATTCCTCTAGGATGGTTTTGACAAAATGACTTAATTACTACCTTACATCCGTGGAAATAAGCATAGACTTTCCATCCTGGTTTTAGCTAACGAATATCTAAAAATGTGGATTTTTAAAACTTCAGCGGACAAATAAAGAGCAGAATCAAATCATAAAATTTTAAATTTAATTACTAGTGTATATTTATGTAACGAAAAACATAATTCACATTTTTAAGTTGATTCATTGGAATAAAGTAGTTAGTGAGAACTTGAAACCCGAGGAAGCTGAAGCTTCCTTGAGAAGCGACGTTCTTACTTCGTATTACAGTCACTAATACTTCTTAATTTTCAGCATAATAGCACAATGTCTAGTGGAGCGTTTTGGGGAAAGTAGACAAATTAAGCACCTTACCTTTATTTGAAAATATAAATTAAGTATCAAGGAGGAGAGAATGACGATAACAAAGTGCACAAATCAAATGGTTTGAGCTTGAGTGTGGAATAGTTAACTTACGAGTTCACAGTTCACAGTGTGTTTATTTGAACATAAGCGTTCAATTTAAACAGATCCTTAAACAAACATTAATCATGAATAATTGCAGAAATAGTTCTATACGATCACTGGATTTTACGCCTTCGTGTACAAGAATTCCATGATCACAATGCAATCATGGGAACGACATGCACGTGCACTTCCTCCATGACCATTTGCATGAAGTTATTTAGACGAAACATTAGTTGCTGTCTAAGCACCTCACAAAGTGAAATATACCGTTCATCTTAACAACCAACTGTCTAAAACTTCATCGGCTGGTATCGAAAATTAAAAGTGTCCTCTTGCCCTGGATCTCAACGTTACTGTTCGAATATTAATTTTAAATGTATTACAGAACGGTTTGTTATAATTCTCAGATTTTGTGAGTCAAAAGAAGAAATTCTTGAATTCTAGTAAAATCTGTATTCACATAGGTGAGGGACATCAACGCACATGCGATCGCACAAATAGAAATAAACCTGCGAAGTTGCTAGTTTAAGAAGAGATAGACATGTGCTCTATGTGCGCATTATCCCATGGTCGAAACTGGTATAATTAATTGGAAACAAAACAACGGAGACTGATGCTGTCCGCAGACTTCTAGTCGCTACAAATATGACTAGAAATATTAAAAGGCGTGCAAGTTACTCCAATCAGTGTAACCTTTGAGCGTATATAATTGTTATATTAACAGGCTGCTGAGTATGTATAAGAATACTACTAAACTAATTGTTCATGGAAAGAGAACTGCCTCCATAAACAGAAGCCATCCTAGCTTGCCACAGAACTAAGCGTATGCCATAAAATAGTTATTTAATAATACTGCAGTGGCAAATTGAACAGTGGCGGTTTTTTATGCCAGCAATGTGTTTTACGCGAGTGGAACACAGAAAACTTCGTGTTTTAATTAGATAGATCCACTTTTAAAATAGTAAACGTAAAATATTCGTGATATTTATGCGTTTAGCAAACAGGCACATAAATAATAACACATATACCATAACAAGAAATGAAAAGAAAAAAATGGGCCTCATTATTTTCCAGGCAGTAAAAATTGATGGCTAGAGTGTTTTATGGAAGACTAAATAATACTGTAAACACAATGATATACTAGCTGCAGTTTATAAAGTGTCCCATTCATTTGCCTCTATATCGAAAGGCCTACATACCGATATTAAGAACTGCGTACCAAAAGGAATCAAAAATAAGAAGAGTGAAATTTACAGCTTCCTTGATCACCGCATGTGCAAATGACTTTTTATAACAACACGAAGAGCATTTTTACTATGTCAGTAAAGAAATGTGAATAAATCGGGTTTCAAAGTTTGAATTATATGTACATTAACTGAAATTTACAATTCGTTTTCGCATCTTCTCCTTTCTGTACTACGCTATGATAACGCGCAGTGAGAGAATTAACATGTAATCTTTCTCATCCGTTTCAAGCATCCCGGTATAGCAAGGTGATATCAGATGTATTTTTTAAACACGACTTGTATGCTGTTGAGAAGCACACCGTTGTTGTTAGCCATGAATGAAACCCAGTCCATTTCGTTAAGATCGATGAACTTCCTGATTTCCGTGGCTCCCTAAGCATGGTAAACGTATGACTTTAGGACTTTTTAGAGGTGTACATAACGAGTTCCTCCCATTTTATCTATATTGCTAACGCTACAACAATATATCGAAATCTATTACTTTGTTATCTGCATATCCGGGTGGTTGTTAAAATAATGGTGTTTGAGTGGGGATGTTAAAACGCAGCTTTCTCATTTATATTTATTTTTCAAAAACATAATGTGACTTAAGAACTGTTAATATAACAGAGGCATTAATTATAAAACCTCTGCTATAAGATCACTGATTTTGTTTTAAACTATTAGGTGCAGAACTGTAAACGGTACCTACTTTGTAAACATGTGTATGAATATTAGACGTCACGCCAACCTTACATACTTGGCTGCTAAAGCATGTTTTGATTTAACGTACCTCCTATCCATAAGTGATGGAAAATTACAAGAAGAAACTGAGGCTGCATCAATAGGACAAGCGCAATCTTGCACATGTTAATTTAAAGAACCGGGTTAAGAATTTTTGAAAATATCATTTATCTTCTTTCCATATAAATATTTCTCTGGGAGTGAGTAAAAGAAACACTAAAGAATGAGATTTAAAGCTGAAAAATCTTAGCACCAATCAAGAATTCACTCAAAAGGTGAGCAAGGCAAGGATTTCAGCGATGATGATCGCTCCCAATACTCTACTGTAGATGATGAGGTTAATGTATTTTCAATTGGGTTCAGTGTCCTTTACACCTTCCGGCAAGAACCCAGCGACGCAGAATAGGGTAACTGCAGAAAATGGAAAAGTGATGAAAAGTAGAGTAAGTCTGCAGTTATTGTTATTGTGAGTGGATACTCTACTCTTGAACAAGAAGCGTAAAATATGAGTAACTTTAACAGAGGGAGAAGGATTTGTGACTAAATTAACAAACTATAGCACTGTGATCATAAATACCATACAGTCACTAACAAAATGTTTAGGACAAAAAGAGGAAACATTTATTTGAATGCAGAACTTTATATTCTTTTAAAATATGTTTGTTTTTGTTCTTTTTCACTCGAAGGCATAAGCAAAAACTCAACTATTCGGCCTTCAAATACTTTCCAGGCCTCGTTTCCTAAGTCTACCCACTAATCTGCATTCACCAACTTTATACTCCAATACTTCTTTAGTCAGTCTTGTACCTCTCATTCCTTCTAAATGTTCTTTTTACTTTTGTTAGTTATCCTTTAATATATTACTCAGATTAAAGGATTTTACTTCCCCTCATATTTCTTCAATTGTCGTGTGATCCAGTTTACTATATCCTTCAATTAGTGTCAGATATTTCATTTCCGAGGCCTTTTTTACATCTTTGACTTTTATATTCTGTCCACAATTCACTTTCAGAAAGAGTTAAAGCCTTGAATTGAAATAACTAATTTCTTTCATCTTCTAATTTTGTATTTAAAAATTCTGATCAACAGATTCCCTAGAATTTGGCTAATTTTAGGTACATCTTCATTTGTCTTCATTTGTCTGTGATCTAGTGGAGTACATCCTTTATACTCAGAAATTTCATTTCTGTAACCTGTACCTCACATTTTTTATTTTTATTTACTGTCCACAGATTACTTAAAAAAAAAAAGGTGAAGCCTTAAATTTTAAAAAAAATTGTAATTTCTTTCAACTTCTAATTGTATTTTAAAATGATGGTAATTGTTCAACAGTCCCTGGATTTTGGCTAATTTTAGATCCATATCATAATACGTACCATATCTAATGTTCTGTTCTAAAAATTAATATGGTTCACTTGTTTTATAATTTGGTAATTAATCATTATTTATTCTTTGCCACGAAATGCCACCACTGTTATTTTCGTAGTCGATATTCTCATTTGTATTGTTCACAGATCCGATTTAGTTTTAAAAAGCTATTGGTAAATTAGATTCTTTATCGTAAATAACAGCCAAATCACCAGCAAATACTCGCAGAAGCATATGCAAATGTTTATATTGTATTATTTTAACACCAGGACTCACCAGTTGTTTCCTTATTTTTGTTTAAAACTTAATATTTAAAACTATATATTTAATATATATCTTATATATGGAAACATTTTGATATTAAATATTTGAATGATATCTTTTTAATGTCAAACAAGCGAAAAATTTAACATGACCATGGCCGAAAAGTTATATCTTTGAGAGTCATTAAAAGGAATTGCATAAACTGTTTATACATAATTCTTCATATGTATATATGAAATCCAATTTTATGTACACAATTTTATTCTTTAAAGTATAGTTTTACTATGTTTTGGTATGTTTAGTTCCCTAACAAAATGTTTGGGTGAAATTGCCCATATCTATTTATTGCCGTTTGCATATGCAGGCTCAGCTAAACTTTTTTTAGTATTGATCCATTTGATAATCCACTTATGAATATGTAGTCAAATGATTATATTTTGTGTACAGTGCGCCAGCCCTTTTAGTTTCACTGTCTGTTGCACCATTGTCTGGTAACTCTGAAATAAAAAAGTAGTTGATGTTCAAACGAATATTATCTGATATCATAGGAATCTATCCTTAAAATATTTGGTGGAACACTTGATTAAAACACGCATTATATAATAAAAGTATACAAAGTAGAAGAAATCACCATCATAAAAGAGTTTTTATTATGCATTATGCACTTTTATTTTCACGGCTATGAAATGAGTATCTGTTTATAATTTCTACCAGCTAATAAGCTGACTTAATCAGTTTTCTGGAATTAAGGAGAAAAAATAACATGGGTAGCACTGATATCCCTCTACTCTAGCTTAGGCACTATAAGCTAAAGTATTGGTCACTTGATCTTCCACAGTTCTCTGAAGGAACAATCGAACATAAACTGAAGCAGCTTGTAATCAAAGACACGAAATTCTTCATTCCTCAAAGGCTTAATTAAAATTGTACAAAGAGCATAACTAAACGTAAAACAATGGCAATAAAGACTTCAGTCCTACTTCTTGGTAAATGAAGTAATATATTTTTCTGTCCTGCTGCAATTGCTCCAGTTCATACTGAAAGCCCGAATTGTTCGAATGAATGTCCAGTCTGAATTTTTTAGCAAAATACTAGTAAGCGAGAGACACGTTTCCCATCTGTTGATTTCCAAACCCTCCTTTCTTTTCTTGTAATTGATGCCAGCTATTTATTATAATAATGATAAATAGTGGCAAAACATATGGTAATTACTTGTTTAAAAAGGGCCACCGTTCTTTCCTTTTGTGCAAGAACCGTTGTCATAAAGCTATTCTTAGAAATATGGAACAAAATTTTGCGTGACTATGCCAGCATCAACATGTAAGCTACCAATAAAAGCTAGAGAAACAGTAATTGGAAAGGAGGATTAAGAAATGCAAGGTATCTATTTAGCTCAGATGTTTGCTGTGATGTCGAAAGTTTCATGTTGAGTGATCGTTCTACCTTTGCAAATATAAGCAGTATTTACATAAGTAAAAGCTACACTGTTTCAGGACGATGAAATATAGAAACTGTTGTTGTGCATATGCTGCTAATGTTCAAAATCTGGAAGCGAAAGCGGTCCTCGCAAGGTTTTGTCGGACCCCGTGTGCGGTCACAGTACCACGACGCAGAAAATGCCACTGCTGCTGTACAAAATTTCACTACAGCAGCCTATGAGCAATAACTTTTGGTCCGCAATATTTGTAAACTTCAGGGAAAGCAGCGTGTTTGTGAGATGTTTGAGAAACTTGTACCAAACTACCTGCGTTAAGCGTTCCTGCATGTGTGTAGAGAAAAGAAAAGCAGTAGAGGACCAGGTTTATTCGAAGAAATTTAAACTGCAAATTTTATGTTTAACGTAGAAAAGACGTGATTTATGAAGTTAAAAGTAGTATAAAATTGTCTTATAATTAATATAGGAAAATTCGAACAATAATAGCTTCTCATAAAGGCATCTAAAATGTATAATTATGTTGTATTTCAAAACTTTAAAACAAAAAGCGAAGGAGCACCATTCTTACATTCTCCCTCGAAAATACTTTGATTTCTTCGGACGATGTCCAACATTCTTCTTCTTCAGGAAACATACATATTGAAACTTCCAATATCTATTCCATTATTTAATTGTATCACTGCTTTTAGCATATAAAATTCATACCACAAACTTCCTGAACTCATCAATTTACTACTTCCTAGTAAAACACACGCCAATATGTTGTTTTCATTAATATCCACATCATGTTCTTTTAACCATTTACACAATAATATACCAACTCATAGCTCTGTTTATATATAATTGTTATATTAATTGATCATATCCAGCGCTTCTACTTCATCATCACTGCCCATATCGTCTAAAACTTTCTCCACAATCAGAATTAAACCCTCAGTCAAATTTGTTTTACACTTTTAACAAATATAATATGGCGACATGCCCATCAAGATTTATTATTTTTCCATTGCAATAAACGTAGGTGATACACATTCTAAAAACTAACATTTATCTTCAGTTATATATATTTATTATTTCAGCTAATATCTTAATTGGCAAAATTCAGATGATATAAATACACAGTGTAAAAATAGTACGCAATAGTACTAAGTAGGCACTATTAAAAATAAGTAGGCACATAACGGAATCTCGGAAATTGAAAAATCTCGGCGCAAGCGCGTCGTTTTTTTTAAATATTTCCTCGTTCTATATAGAGCGCTTACCACATTAGTATAGTATCACAATATACTATATATTTCTAGTTTCAGTGGCAGGTAACATAATTATTAAACCCGCCCCGGTAGCGTAGATGGTAGCGTGTCTGCCTCACGTTCCAGATGTCCAAAGTTCGAATCTCGGAAAGGGTGAGTTACCTGGATAGGGCTTTTTCCGGGGTCTTCCCTTATGCTTCAAGACGAATGCCGGGTAACTGTAAGCTCCATGGAGCATGGACCCATTTTAGCATATTTCACCCAATTCATTCACCGTCCGATATGACATAACGTTGGAGGACGTAAATTACAAATATAATAATAATAATAATAATAATAATAATAATAATAATAATAATAATAATAATAATAATAATAATAATAATAATAATAATAATAATAATAATAATAATAATAATAATAATAATAATAATAATAATAATAATAATAATAATAATAATAATAATAATAATAATAATAATAATAATAATAATAATAATAATAATAATAATAATAATAATAATAATAGTAGTAGTAGTAATAGTAATAGTAATAGTAATAGTAATAGTAATAGTAATAGTAATAGTAATAGTAATAGTAATAATAATAGTAGTAATAATAGTAGTAATAATAATAATAATAATAATAGTAGTAATAATAATAATAATAATAATAATAATAATAATAATAATAATAATAATAATAATAATAATAATAATAATAATAATAATAATAATAATAATAATAATAATAATAATAATAATAATAATAATAATAATAATAATAATAATAATAATAATAATAATAATAATAATAATAATAATAATAATAATAATAATAATAATAATAATAATAATAATAATAATAATAATAATAATAATAATAATAATAATAATAATAATAATAATAATAATAATAATAATAATAATAATAATAATAATAATAATAATAATAATAATAATAATAATAATAATAATAATAATAATAATAATAATAATAATAATAATAATAATAATAATAATAATAATAATAATAATAATAATAATAATAATAATAATAATAATAATAATAATAATAATAATAATAATAATAATAATAATAATAATAATAATAATAATAATAATAATAATAATAATAATAATAATAATAATAATAATAATAATAATAATAATATATTTATGATGTTAGACTTTAACTTATTTCTGAACTTTGATATCGTTTTTCTTTCTGTTTTCAGGTAAGTTCCTATTTTCCAGATTCAACAAATAGTTGGTGAGTTTTAATTCCTGAAGTATTCATTCTTGGAAAGGTTTTAAAAACTAATGCAATTAAATTTTATACCCTGTTGTGTTATTTTATTCCATTCATTGTGAGTAAACAGTCATATTTTGACGCCTATATCAATAAGTTGGACAAGAATAGACCACTAGGCCTCATTCCAGGCTGCCTTAGGTTTTATGAGCAGCAGTCAGAGAGGAGTAGATTCGGAAAACATCGAAAGCATTCGACGAAATTGCATTCAAAGTACACGGTTTAACAACACCCTGTGTTCATTGCAAAGTTTTGCCTACGCACATAGGAAGATGCATTTCATTTTTATGTATGCATGATAATGAAGCGGTGGAACACACCTATCTTATAACTGGAACAACCTTAGTTTGAATCCTTAGTGTATGTTCTTTCTGATTACTTATAAATAATTATTATAAGCAATCATCGTGACTCTTGCTATAGATGAGAGCACACAAAGACGATGTCACAAGGGAATGTCTTCTTATTTTAGTTAACCTTGCTGGATACTGTGTTTTGAAATATATATACTTACTAATGACTATGAGGTGAATTGGCTATTCAGGTAGATAATTGTTCGTTGTTGACCTAATTCGGGTCCACTATGTCCATTCTTCAGTAAAACCTGTACTTTCAAAAAGGGCAGGTGTCTGCAATTATAATTAATTTTAGTTTCACTGGGTCAAACAACACCAGTTCTGCTGTTGACTGCTGAAAGTTATTCTCTCAATTAGAGGACAGCAAGCCTTATAGACGATTAGAGATTACGTCGCCTCACATTTCCAGAGTAAAATTTTCAACCATAACTGAAATAGTATTTTATATTTTCACCGTAAAGTCATTATTTACCGCCCCACAAAACTATAATATAAAATACGTGGCACAAATGGATAGTTAAGTTTGCGTAACAATAGACTCTTGGGTTTGAGCGTCACGAGATGGTCCAAGTGTGTTAATTGGAACTTGATGGCACATTAAATAACCAGAAGTATAAAGACATGTTGAAAATCACCATAGTTCTTTCTGTGAGAGTATACAATGAGAATGTGTAAGAACTACATATTCAAGCAGGATAGCCGTCATATCCTCACAAGTCAGCAAGTTTTAAACCGGTTCTCGTAAAGGCAAGATATCACAGTGATTGATTGACCCACTTGTTCACCGGATTTGAATCCTATAGAAAATCTTTAAGCAGAGAAATAGACAATTTTGGAGTTAAATTGGCCTTAGAGACAACACAGACAAAAACCGCTTTGTATTTTTCAAACCTTTCCTTGTTCATATAAGTGCTTACCACATTAATATAGCAATCTACTATTGAGAAACTAATACTGGGTGCTTGGAAGGAAGTAAGAATTTGAATACGCATTTATGACAAACCTGGTCCTTAGAATGAAGGCATGGTTTACACACCCTATTAGGTAAACTTATATTTGTTTTTCGTTTCTCAGTTAGGAATATAATATTTATGTATTTCATATTCACTTTGAAAACGAACGGGAGGGCATTTCACTTTTTTGTGAACACAAATGTCTTGAAGTCAAATAAATCTTAACGACTAGAAATATTTTATAACATGATTAGAGCAAGGAGGGGTAAAACGGCCAATATGTGAGAAATTCACATAACCATGCCTATTGATAGAATTGGCTGCATGCACATACACTGAATCTACGTGTTTTAAGATAAACTATGTGTTTATAATTGAGAAACAATAATAGACTGTATATTTTAAACGTTGACATAGTACCACGTTTACCTAGTTATTAGGGTAATGTGGTAATATTTACTTTGCAATTAATTGTTCTTAAAGGAATAATAATAATAATAATAATAATAATAATAATAATAATAATAATAATAATAATAATAATAATAATAATAATAATAATAATAATAATAATAATAATAATAATAATAATAATAATAATAATAATAATAATAATAATAATAATAATAATAATAATAATAATAATAATAATAATAATAATAATAATAATAATAATAATAATAATAATAATAATAATAATAATAATAATAATAATAATAATAATAATAATAATAATAATAATAATAATAATAATAATAATAATAATAATAATAATAATAATAATAATAATAATAATAATAATAATAATAATAATAATAATAATAATAATAATAATAATAATAATAATAATAATAATAATAATAATAATAATAATAATAATAATAATAATAATAATAATAATAATAATAATAATAGTAAACCAGCAGTTTCTCAATGCTTCAAGATAGCTAGTAATTCTTTAGTACTAGTGAATTGTTTAATTTATATTTTCTATAAAATACATTAAAATGCAAGTGTCCTGGCTCAAAATAGTAAGCCAAAGCCAATTGTGGCAATATAAGATTTATTGTAAAGAGTGTAAGTATTAATTACTGTCTGTAATTTGTTATAACTTTATATTATATTTATTTCTTAAATTTGATAAGAAGTATGAAAAAGTTTAGCTTCATAGCGTTATTGTACATAATAAATAAAGCACTTGATTTTGTTTATTGAATGCATGCCTGATACTTTAATAAATTAATTATTTCAAACATTTCAAAACTAAAGAGACGCATTACGCCACTGCTCCAGAGGAACGGTAGCTAAGTTATATCACAGTATACCCTGCCTCCTAATGTGACACGGGCTCGTTCTCACCCGATAAAAACAATGAACTGACTATCCATATGCGGATGTACTATAAACTGAGAATTAGAAAACGATATTGCTAATTTTTATCAGTTTATTTGTTTTTCTTTGGGAAATACTCCTTAATTTACTTCCAAACTTTTAACGTATGACCGCATTCCAACTTAACTCAATGCTTTAAAATTAGTAATTCCTATATTTGAAGTTCGACATGTGGAAGCACATAGAAATTAGTAAGTCACATCGTCAATTATCGCCTGTTTCTATAACCCCAATTCTTTTAAGCGGAATAGACGCTGAAGGCAATGCAGGCGATCCATACGCTCCAGATACGCCTGAAAGTACCTTGATGCGAACAGAAAATTGAAAAGCCCGTCTGTTCAAGTGTGGAACCTCCAGGAAAGTCTGTCTAGTAGAGTGATGTATTTCAACACTTCCTCCAAGTTTAAAATAAGCTCTTATACGTTTTATGATATTTGAACATGTTTCTTTTTTGTATATACAATTATGCGTTTTTCACAATATATTGTAATATATAAATATGAAACTGTTTTATGTTTTATAATATTTTAATTCGAAGAAACAAAAAATCGCTTTGCTGTACAGAAGATGGTAGCTTTTTTTTGCAACATACAGTGAATCTCTAAATTTAGTTTTGTAATGTTTGAGGTAGAACTAAATATATCACCTATAATGCACAAACAGTGATATCTGTATTTACAGACATACTGGAATTTCCGATTATTATCTGAATTATTCTAATGGGTGTTAAATAATTTATTTTAGCTAATTCACTGGCCAAAGTGCTGGACACAATGAAGATCAAATTATACGTTTGTGATTGTTGATGAAATAGTATCCATTGGAGGTACAGGTTGCTGCACATGTGGAATAACGGTATATCTTCATATCTTAAAATTTGTATATTTATTCATTATTCTTCACTTACGCTAAAATAAGAATTACAATGAAGCAGCTCATCCTGAAATTTCAGTATGCAGCAATGCCTTTAAGTTAAAGTGTATTGCAGCAATATTATAATATACAGATGTTATTAACACAATGATACATGACACAAGGAACAGCTTTCTCACAAGACAATATTTTTAATACCTTTGTATTTTAATACCTTTTTAAGAGGATCGTGTAATTATAATCAGCCGTAATTAGCTCAAAGATAACAATATGTCAAAGGAGTTGTGAATGTTATTCTTCCATTGCCTACCATGTACATAGTAAAGAGACAAGGTATTGATACCAATATCTAAATTTTTAGTTTTTCTAAGGACCCAGAATAAACATAAATTTTTATCTAACAGCCCTAACTCAAAACTGAGAATCTTTTAAAATATCATTTAGTGTTAAATCTGTACATTTCTCAAGGATGCGACACAGAAATTTTAAGTAAAATCTCTCACCCCAAACCACCATTTATATGGAAGATGTTTCAAACGTTCTCATATTTTAAAGTGCCGTAATGATTTTGATTAAAATTCTATATAATTAAGATATTTTCATGACAAATGAAAAGGATATCTTGAATTTCCTGGTAATAGCTTCTGAAGTACTCCTCATTGTGCAGTACTTTTGCATAATAATTAAGAGAGAAACAAAAATCTTAGAACATACATAACTGCAGATAATTTCGCTATTGTTTGAATTTTCAAATAGCCGTTGGTTTTTTGAAGCTGGGGCCTTAAAGAGAATTAACTTTCAGGCATCATGTAGTGGCCAGTGTCTACTATTTTCATTGTATCTATAAAATGTGTAACACAATCATTTTACAGACGAATATCTCGATTAACCTGAAATACATAGAATAACAGCATTTTAAGGATATGTTGTATAGCATCTAGAACAATATTTTGTACAGAAGTAGATGGAAAAGGTCATATGAGTTCAACCAGCGTCTCCTCTGAGAAATGTGAAGTGCTTAACGTACCAATTCATTACACAGGTGTTAGGGTTATAAATGCTCATACTTTAATTACTGGTATCTTAATTCGTACCCACTTCAGTGTTTTATTCCTATTCAGTTTCCCACGTATGCATCACTTAATGTAATTATCACCTAAAGCTTTCTGCACGGTCTTAACTGCGCCACTATTTGAACAACGCCTGTCAGTATATCCTATCAGCGTTGCTTCTACGTGTTAGTACTCAGTGGGTGGCCTGCTGGTCTAGTCAGTGTATGGTCATTGCCTTTGCAGAAACCATTAGAACTCAGTTGCTGTATAAGATTCGTTATCGCCAGGCGTGTGTTACGCTGTACTGTGGCATTGAAATTGGTCTTCTTTACATCATATGGAGATAAAAATATGAATAAACATCTCGCCTTTATTGAAAGTGCAAGCACTGAAAAATTCAAACAAAATGGAAATGGTTAGTTCTAATTAAATTTGGTTAACGTTGGTGCTTTAACGAGATCTTAAATTTTGTGCAATAAGGTTTTGCCTGCCACTTACGATTTACCAGAGTGCAACAGTTATTGAGAAATATGCATATTTTGAAGATACGGTGCTTTAATCAAAATCATTGAAAGCTATAAAAGGTAATGCTGGTTGGAGACTTTCCCGAAAAACTGCCTATTGCACACCTTAAAGGTGGACAATTTAATTATTACATTTGGATTTAGACTACATTTGGTTTTGAGTTATGCTGAATGTACATAAAAACAGGCACGCGCGCACACACACACACACACTTATAGCTTCTGGCACACACACACACACACACACACACACACACACACACACACACACACACACACACACACACACACTTATAGCTTCTGGTTTTCGGGATCGAGTAAGAAAAGCTTCCTTCGGAAGAAAAGTGGTCCCGTGTCGTTCGTTACATTTGTGCACTTAACGCTGATAGAGAGGCCTGTGAGCAAAATCAATGCTCGGATTTTATGTCCAATACAGAAAGGGACGCTGAGAAACACAACAGTTAAAGAGGCACAATCTCATTTTGTCAGTTTCATTGACACACGCGCATATTTCTTTTGAGTGACTCTGTGGTTTCAAAATAATACTTTTTGGGACATCAAATTTTCAAGTTATATGCCGCACTTTTTCTGCTTACTACGTAGTTCATTTTATAATAATACTAACATCGAAACTTAAGCTTTCGCAACAATAAAACTAAACAAGAGCCTCTCACGTGATTTACTTCACATGGGGAAGATATTCTAACGTTTGTGATTACCTAAAATTAGATTTGAAATCGATTCATAGCTAAATTTCACCAACAAGAGGATCAGAATATCTTCTACATATAGTGAAAATTATGTGATAGGAGCTGTTTCGCTGAACTGTTATGAATATCTTAGTTTATATACCAGTCTAATTGTAAAATGGTCCATGAGTATGTATGTAGAGAAAGTAAAATTATATAAAAATTAACGAATATGAGCCCTTTACCTCGGGTATAGCGCCGACTATTTATCAAATAACCTGTTAAAATAATATATTTCTATCGCTCTTTCTTCCTGCCGATGTGTCATGATCACACGAGTAAGAGACATGCCAGGGATGAGTATTCAACAACTGTAAGGCAATCTAGAAGCCACTTTTCATTACATTTCAGGCCCTAATTACTTAAGTGTATGTACTTAGGTTGTGACACATCGCCACTAGCTAAACAATCAGGAATTTACTCAATGTTCTGTTATGTAGATATAAGAAGAGAGGCGGAATATGAAGAAAAAGTTGTCAAAACAGAGTTATTCTCAGAAAATAAGAAATATTATTCTAAAGCCAAAAAAAATCATAACTTAAGGTAACTTCTCCTCATTATTTTTACAAATAGAATTTACTGGTCTATGTTCATATTTAATAATGAAACATTAAAGAACTACAACACAGGATTTATATATTTTAACAATAATGAAAACCGTGTTCTTAGGGAAAAAGAAAAAAATGTAGCGGGTGGCTAAGTGTTTGGTTAATACTAATTAAATTACAGTAGACCTAAAACGCCGCTTCGCGAAAATGAACACTAAATGTTAAATTTTGTTCCTCATGTCATACAGAAAATGCTGCATTTCCTCAACTCTACTTCATTTATTGGAAAGAGTGACTTAGATTTTGTAATTAGGTTTCGCATAAAAATACTTGAATATATTCGAATCCCGATTCTTTGCTAAAGACTAAATTAATTGGAAAGAAAAAGGTCTAAAATATTTTTAGATAAAAGTTTGTAAAATATAACATTTTTCCAACATATTATGGGTTATGGAAAATTTTATTACATTCACTGAATTCTACAGTTTGTAAAACACAAAATACTTGCTTCTATAGTGCACGGAGAGTTAAACAAGAACTTTGAATTTTGCTGTCTCTGTATAGAACTTAATTTACCCGTATAATGAAACTGCTTTAGAGCTAGATAATTCGCCAACAATATTCCAGTATCCTCCAGGTGTGTTTCTATGCTCTAAACGCGAAGAGTTGGCACACATAAATAATTCAACCTCTGCAGCTTGCAATGTTTTATTGATTACAGGGACTCTTATTAAGAAATCATGATGACCGAGTGGAATAAAGTCCATCATTGACAGCCCCCAGCACAACCTTTATTTAGTTTTCGAATTTCACGTATCGTTGCTTTTATGGACTTTTGAAATCACTAGTCGCCAAGAGTTCCAAAATTTTGTGCAACAAAATGTCAGTTTAAGACTTATCTTTAAATAGTAGTGTACAAATGGCGTGCAAATTGAGATAATTTTATTGGCAACAGGAAGGGAAATAGCTGAAAATGTAAACTGACAAACAAAATTAATTGTTGACAACTGCTGCAATTGTGAATTTGACTGGCAAGAAGCTATTCAAGTTACGTATTTCGTAATCATAATTTTTAATGACTGTACTATACGGCTTTGAGCTAAAAATGTACCTATATAATACATAATTTTCCTTTGGTGTATATTTATATCCGTCCTTAGGTATTATACAAATACTGACAGACTTCATAAGCATGTTTTAAATTCAAGCAAATGTTAGGATATCCATCGCGTATTAAATGTTTAAGGTGTGCTTAAACTGTTTCAGCAATACGTGGTTTTAAAGGTTTATAAGATAAATGTTTTAAATAAGAAGTTGTTGGTGTTTGAAATTTTCACAGCAAGTGTGTGAAATTGGTTTTCACTACCAATAACGCCTGAGACATGGCGTCAGAAATCTATTTCCAATAGACAGTAATCAGTAGCAAAACTAACTCTTCATCTGCAGTAAATTTGAATTTGTCTGCACAACCAAAGAAAAATAAAAAATACTCTTTTAGGTAGAAAAAATAAGTTAAGAGAGAAATAAAGTAAAATGTCATACGTTACGTCATCTTACAACCTGTATGCTGAAACCTATAGAAAACTTAGTACATTAACAGCTCAAGGACGTGCGATTTTCTAAATTTTACTTATATATGCTTAGAGTTCCTAGGTTTAGAAACATCATTATATGGGACAGAAGGAAAATATTACATTAATTTAAACTAGTTACATATATCACTTTAGGAGTGCGTTAGTAACTTCCATTTACTGCGGAAATATTTTATGTTTTTTGAGAACATAAAATAGAAAATCTGGCTAGTCCTATGGCAGAGGGTGTTCTTAAAGTACATCACGTAAAAAAGTTTAGTATTCATTTGCACAGTAACAAGTGTTTTTTATTTTAATTTATTTAAAGTCGCTTTAACACAAAGGTCATATCGCGACTACGTTATACAAAATGTACAGTATATGTAGGATGCATACAATATATGAAATGCAGTAACAGTACATAGAACACTGGAGTTACACAGAGAGATACAATATTAAGTTACAATTACAATACAAAACATTGTCAATGAAACTATATATACATATGATAATATACAAATTACAGTTATAAATTATTATATATTTACATGTTAATTGTATGAAAACTAAATTTTCATATACATTCTTGTATTTTTGAGGAAGAACAGCACTTACTTGAAATTCGATGGTCTGTTGAGTATAGTAGATAAGCCTCAGATCCCATGAATCCATCTTTTTTTTTACCGTTTTGCGTACCCCAACGTTAAGTCATATCGGACGAGAATCCGTCGTTGTTTAGCATATTGTTTGCACTCTGTGAAGAGGTTTTTAACGGTGAGCTGCGTTTTACAGACTTTAAAGTAAGGTGGATTGGATTTGGCGAGAATAAGTAACAAGTCTTATGAGCTAAGGAAGCATTCCATAAGCGCTATCGTAGTAATACTTTCGACTGAATCTCGAACGATATATAAAAGATTTTATTAAACATATTGTATACAAAATTAATTATCAAATACATCCCCATAATGAGATAGGGACAATGTTATTTCTTTGTATTTAGTTATTATGCATTATGAAATATATACACACATTATATGACGCATTCTATAACCCAAGTTTACAGTTAACAGACATTTTGTAAGCTCGTTCAGCGAAGTTAAATACGTTCTGCGTTGGATATAGCTGTAATTTAATCAACCAAATCATTTTTGTGATACTCAAATACAAGCATATAGTTAATTAGGCCCTTATTGGACGCTAAAAGCATTCCCTTCACTTTATGGCATTCTTGTGTAGTTTAATCAAATGCCAGCTGCACTTGTTACTTTTTAAAGCACAGCATAATTCTTTTTTGTGTTTTCATGGATGTCCGATGTGTTGAAGGAAAAACATTGGTGACCCTTCATAAAGAAGAGGTCTGGGATTTATACTCGGAACGCCGTTTGAAACATGACTTACCTCTATCTTTTTACTACAGCACATAGTTCTAAAAACACTTTCGGAATATCCTTTTTAGTAACTAAATCTTTAAAAGTCCTGTGTGATCATATAATTACTACTGAAATAATGCTGGAACGACAGTTCCCCTTACAAGCAACGCACGATTATTATCTCGTTTATTCTAGATGACTAATTTGGAATTATTTTTTTCTTAAAATGGCTGATACAAAAATATAACACCATTATAAATTTTGCTAGTAATAACTATATGAAGCACATATTGAATAACGTATTGATCCAGTATATAACTTAGGTATAAGGAGTTGAAAACGTTTTATACCTTCGGTACCGGAATTTTATTCATTACGATATGTCCATACAGAACAGCAGACATGTTCAGGCATCTACCCAATAAATTACAGTTACTACGCACATGCACTAGGCTCCAGGCATAAAGAAATATCCTAAAACCGAACAAGGACATTCAGTAGCGGACTGACACTACACAGATTCCAGTGAGAGATTTTCAAGCAGTGAAACACATCATGTAAAGAAGCATTTCTCCCGTCTGCACTTTTCAATTTTTGTAAATTCATTTTCTTGGTTCATTATTTGCCCTACACCTCTTTCACATCATGTTTAGGCAACCTTACTTTTATTCAATCGTTATATTAGTACATTACAAACAAAAAGTACATTTCTGCCTGTTTGTTTTAGATAAACGTATTGTTAAAGGATTTAAGAGAATTTATTAAAGGATTTAAATTAGCTATCCGTTAGTCCTAAGAAGACTTAATGAATGTTTTAATCAACTTAATGATGCGTTAGGGCAGTAAACAAGAGTTTCAAAAGCTGTCCATCAAGCTAATTAAATTTTATTTATATTGTAACTTTATCATCACCGTCGACTTCATGATACGCCAATCATTTGCGTTGTCTCAGAATTTCAGAAGATATTACACAATTTTTCTACCGTTTACATGAACGCTCGAGGTTTCAGAGATCTATTGCTTTTACTGGAACGTTTTGACTGGATTTTTTAAACTTGAGGTTTTGTCATATAAAGGACATATTTGAATAGCCCTCAGGCATTGATGTTTGTGTCCTTATTAAAGTGCAGGCACTAGTATGTTTCTATATCAATTATAAAACGCAACATTACAATAGAAACAACAAAACAAAATAATTTGAAGCTATACTCAAATGACCGTTCTACCTCTAGCTTTTATTTTTATATACACTCAACAAATTATTCTTAAGAAAGCCGACTTCATGTTAATGGTTATAAACCCTTGCACAAATAGTTTCATTATGTATTTCGTTGAGGATACAAATAGGACAGAGGAAAGGTCATCGATAAACAGATGCATCAAAACTGACTCGCTGATTACTGGACTAGAAATTCCACACTGACATAATGAGAAAGCAACGACCGCACTTTAAATAAATTACAAAGGATTGAACATTCAAATGAATGTCAAGCTAGACTCAGAAATGACTGACACCACAGAAAACGTTATTTAAATGAAACGATATGCGCTAAACAGGTCTAAATTATTGCACTGTATGTTTTGTATCATTTAGGTATCTCTTCTAAATGAAGACGTTTTCAGAGCCTATTCACAGAAAAATTAAAGTTATACATTTAATTTGCATCTATTTTAATTTTTAATCAATTTTATAATCCCCAATTAAAAGTAAATGATAGAGATTGAAAATTTTTCCTGAATAATTCAGACACAGCACCCCCCTACACACACACACACACACACACACACACACACACACACACACACACACACACACACACACACACACACACACACACACACACACACACACACACAAGAACATTTTTCAAAAACTTTGTTTTGGAGTTAGCCTAAACGATCCATTTCCAGTGAAATATCAACATAGAATTGTAGTGTGGATTACAATATCTTTTTATTATGCATGGTAGAGAAAGTATAATCTATCTGTAGTATCTGTAAATATATTCAGGATTTTTTGCTAGTTTTACTTAAATTTATCTCTTCTTTTAAAATTTAAAATATTTTTGAAGTTGATCCAAGCTTTAATTCAATCCAGTTATAATCTTTTCTTTGGTATTCTCGAAGATATCATTAAATTAAATTCTGATAAAATTATTTGGTTCTAACAGACTGGGCGTACTGATTCCCACGCTTATTTTAATAGGTGCAAGTTTCTTCAGAGAAATAATTCGGGCTGATACAGTTTATTGATTAATCCATTATAAAATTACGAAATAAATAATTCGTAGCGAAAAAACGCTGTCGTGTGGCAAGCAAAAGTCATGGCCCATATTTCGCTTCGATCTTCACACTATGTTGCCACTGTTAACGTGCGAAATCAATAAATTTTACCTTCATAAGCGGTTTCAGAACTGGAAGACATTCTTTGGATTTGACGGAACTTAATATTTTCAGACGTTATTCATACTTGTACCGATTACACAAATAAAATAAATACATTTAGAGAATATTAGGAAAGCCTACTTTAAAAAGAAAACTGAAGGCGAGGCGTTGAAAAATATATATTACAATTTTGGAAATATAACAAATCCATTACCCTAAGAATTCAGAATTTAAGAAATTGGATTAAGCTGACGGTTTTAAGACGTCAATCTTGATGCAAAATTGCATAGGGAATAAAAAAGACTGGAAGACGTAGACCTGAGGTCCTATAACATTTTCCACAACGAATAAGCCATCAATATATTTCATTTAGACCTCCTAACTTTAATAATTAGCAGGTAAATCGAAGCCCTATCAAGATTCTATATGCCTTTGAAAAACTGAAAGAAAATTAAACAGGTTTCTTAAATGTATAAATAAAATGGATGTAAGCGTTTCAATTACTCTTCGCAGTTGTAAGAAATAAATTTTTATTAAACTTATTAGTAATATATTAATTTAATTAAATTATTAAACTTGTTATACCTGCACATTGTGGAACTGCTGGAAATGAATCAGCTGATTTTCTTACCAAAAAGGTGCAAATTTAATTCAGAACAAAAGTAAAAACTTACCCTTTACATCCATAAAAAGATTAATCAAAAGCAAATATAAAAACAAACAAAACCAATCAATATCTAACAAAGCCAAAGATAAAAAATGCAACATTTTAATTAAAAATCCAGAAATTATTCCAGAAATCCCACGTAAAGCTGCAGTAGCAAATTTTAAATAACTTACGGAACATGATTATTTGGCCACAGAATATGAATTTATACAAGTCCAAATTGTCCTCTGTGCAACGAAGAAGAGGAAATGACTGAAGAACATCTTTTAACCTGTGAAGCCTTACCTGCCGGACCCACTACACAGAAATATTGGAGAGCAAGAGAGCTAATGGCTTCATTGCCGAAGCCTAGCATTTGAAAACAACAACAACAACAACATTATTAAACTTGCAGCCAATTAATTTATGTGAAGAATTTGGAGTCAAAATCCGACCCTTTTGAAACACCACTTGAACAAATATGAAGCCAAAGAACCTACACTATTTATTAGGTAGAGCTCAAACTCGGACGAAAGTACATAGAAGCAAAGAGATAAAACAACGTCCATCTATATATTTTAAAGGAAAATTACAAGTTTGAAGAGTAGCAAGAAAAATGCTGAAGTATAATTAAACGGCGAAATCAATTTTTGAAGTGAAGACAGAATACCTTCCATTGAAAATTTTACCTTCTTTACTATGTATTTTTACTAGAGAAATCATTGCCATTTGGGAATTCAATACCGAAATTTCACTGAGAATGTTTCGACATTCAATGTTTACAAACCCTCTGTGGATGTGGCTGGCTATGACTGTGACTATATCTGTGTGAGCGTGTGTGTGTACAGTAGGTTAATACGTGTGCACGCAAGGTTATAAAGCATTTCCAAGGTATTCCTTGCTTTTGCTTGAAATTTTCTTATATTTATACATTCTTCCAAATTGGATGACGTTATTTATTTACAAACGGTAAATACAAACGGAACAACATTTAAAGCTGCCTCATTCTAAACAAGGATGTGCAATAATGCAATTTCTGCAAATGTTTATCTTAGTATGAAGTAGATAGAATAAGCCTCTGTAAGACCAGTTTGTACAACAGTAGATATAGAAAACAGGTTTATTTTCTATTGCTATGTATCTGAAGGATAGAAAGCATTGTCTTCCACCAAAAAAGCAATACTGATATTTCACGGCATATACATGTCTTGAGACCACAGAAAGTAGTTTTAATAAAGGGTTTGTATGTATTTGTGTGTATGTGTGTATGTTTGTGTTTCTTTGTGAACGCGAATGTGTGTATCTCTCTGAAAACACCATAATCCAAAACGCAAAGTCTGTAAAATTTCAAATTTAGTGTTAAGTTCAGGATGTTCTAAGAAACCGATCGAAGTATTCATTTATACCAAACCCTCCTTTTAGTGGTAGTATTGTCCTGAAATTTTGATTTTCTCAGAAACAGCTCTAAGATTGGTTGAATTATATACGTTTAAGATATTTTTATGAAAAATCAAATATATGTCTGTAATTTTCTGAGAAAAGTTGTGAAGCTCTTCTCGTTCTTAATGACTTTTGCAAAGGTAACCAGTAATCAGTAGAGCTACTCCTAGAGAACGTAGATCAGCTTAACGCCTTCGACTTTTGCCAATAAATATTTTTGTAGTTAGCTTCTGAGAACTTCATTGCCATTTATTTGAATTTTGAAATACTTATACTTTTCTCAAGTACAAAGTCTTTATTAGTTTATTTTATTCTGCTGTATAACGGAACTTTAAAGACAAATACAATAAAACCATTCGTACACATCTTTAGTAGGTTAACATAAAGCTCACACAAGAATACAATTTTTGTAAGAATACTTGGTTGCAGAATTTTCAGAGAAAATCAAGTGAATGTAACTCATCATTTTTTCCTTCGAATTTTTAGCCTTGTCTTGTTTTAAGTATAATGGTATATTTTGAAATAATAGTAGCGGCTTTTAGCCATGGAGCTGCATGTGGTAAATACATGCCATCGTTAATACCGTTGGTACAGTTAATGGATGATAAGCCTTATACAAATTCTAATTGTCGAGCCCCTGATTTCAGTTATGTACAATATAATATTTAGTTGGTTGCACCCCGTTATGAAACCAGTGGTATTTATGAAAATGGTCATATCCACCTCTTATTGGGCCATTCTATGTTTCGTCTGAAACTGGTAATCACATTTCAGATAAGGCGATCGAAAATATTTCATTTTTCGTGTCATGGATGTAATAGCTTTTTTCTGATACAGTGTTAAGTTTTCAAGTTTTGTTTCCTTTCAGCACGAATCATTTTTGAGCAGCCTGCTTTGTGTCTGTTCCAAGTTGACCTGAGAAGAATCAGTAATACCGAATAAGCCCTTCTGTTAAAACTAGAAAATGCCGCGGGATGGCTAGTGTGACAACATTTTCCAGAAAATTCGCTATAAAATATGATTAGTTCAATTTTAATGCCAGTAAACTTTATAGAGATTCCCTGATGCTAGGTTGGTGAAAATTGCTATACCAGTAGATATTTTTATTATTTGCTTACGTAATTCTGTGTTCCTCTGCTATAAATTATAAGTTAATGCATTAATTGTATTAATCAATTTCCATTATGTTTCATGGCGTTTCAAAATGTTATCCTGCTAACAATTTATATTCTAATCAGCTAATTACAATTTTTATTCTCCTATTCACTTATAAATCTATCCACCTATAAAAGGAAACACTGTCAGAAGGATAGAGTATATGAAGATTTGTCATAGATAACCACACGAAAAGTTAAGAGATTAATGTACATGTAACCTAAATGGGAATTTAATAAGACTACTTGAGGTCAAATGGCTGCATTCTTAATGAAAACAAAAACAATTAAATATGTTATGCATACTAACCAATGCTATTTTGGGAATAAAAAAGTAGTTAACCTCAAAATTAGTAGAATCTAAACTCAGTACCAAAAAATTTTGTTTTGATGAATATAATTTATTTGTAAGTTAAAACTATTTAAATGAGCACTGATTAAAACATCATTTTCAAAATTATGGCTTTGGTTAACTGGAACTATGGTAGACGCACTAAACTGATACTCAGATTTGAGGATTTCGGAATTTTTCTGGAACTGAATAATGAAAGATAGATGGAGTAGTCTACTAACCACAGCTTATTGATAGAAGTAGAGCCATGTAAAGATATACCGTTTTATCTGATAAAATGGTTTATCTGGTAAAATTTAACGCAAATGACTATTACTGGGGAATATCTGAGGCTTTGCTAAATATTATCGAAGTGTGAAGGAGGAATTTGTAGTAAAAGTAAAAAACCTTGGAGTGCATAATTTGATTTGTGCTTTCAACTGTTTAGACATTAATATTGCCTCTGCCCGCACCAAGGCTCTCCTGTTAGAATTTGACTTAGTGCACATAGTACAACTTCAGTAAAGAGGAGCTATCCGAGAGCAAGATTTAGTGTGAGATAATAAATTGACGTTAAAATGAATACACTCTACTCGATATTTGAAATAAGTAAATTATGTCTTTAGTTTTAGAGAAAAAACATTTAGATAAAAATACGCTTTAAGACCTTAAAATAATTTTTTTTTGTAATGAATTTAAAGCTTTAGACTAACAGTGAATACATACAGGGCTGAAACGAAAAGCAGGAGTCGCATTTATATGCTTTTCTTTTTCTTACGTTCATTATCTTTCCACCTGTTGGGGAAATAACTCCTATTACAATTTTTGATTTAACTTTAGCAATCAAAATATATTCGAAAACTCCATAAAAGTTTCTGGATTTGGCGTCTACCTCCCTCGAAAGAAAAGATGGAAAGGAAATTAATGAAAGACTTGCAACGGAGGGAGACTTAAAAGCGCCGGTAGATTTAATGTTTTAAGCCGCTTTTTTATTTCTCCATGAACCTTGTCGTTAATAAAGGGACCTCGTCACTTCACTGCTGTATTAGGTCTTTGTGGAACACAGCACAGGAGTTAAATTAAACTCTTAATTAAGAAATAATTTATAATTACAAAGTTGCGGTCTCATCCTTTTGCAAGTTAATTAGATTTGGCGTAAAATAACATGCATCACACAGGCGGCAACGGGCGGTACAACATACATCTGCACTCTCCCTGAAATGTACCACAAAATGGAGTTATTTAGAAAAACTGCACGGAGCTTTCACTATGACTCTGAAAGAAACACTACTTAAATAGGAATTACTTTTTTATACTAAAAGTGAGGTTTTTAATAATATATGATTTAATGTTTAATATATGGTTATGATAGAAATGCATATAGATTCTTATCGGCACTTATTTTGCAAATATGAAACTCCAGTCAGTAAAAACTGCAGAAATTAACTACTTAAGCAAAGGAATTGTTAGTAACTTTTCATAGTTGCGGTTTCAGAAATACATCACATTTAACTGCAGAAAGTGTAATCACAATTGAGCATATTGCATTACAATACTATTCTGATAAGAGCATTATTTTGAGCAGCTGACCTATGCACTTGAAGGATCCTGTCGTTTCCGGTCAAACTTCACGAATTTTTAGAGCCAAGGTAGAGAACCAAAGATCCTCCCGTTTACCACGTTCTCTGCTATCTTCTAGTTTTATATCAGCGGTATGACTTTATTTATTATTTTCATTTAATGAAAGTGGCAGCTGAATCTACGGGAACATTCGTGCCTTATGTGCACAACTTTCTTTAAGAGATTTGACATTCTGTAAATAGTTAAAAGGGATGTATTTTTACTTATTATGAACCGTAGTGATTGAGCAAATGACTACAATTCAAATTTAAACCGAATATTTTAATTCAACTGAGTTGCAACGGATATTTAAGAATTTACCAGGGGCATAAAAAACTGAATTACACCCTTTTTTTAGTTTTTTTCACTAGTAAGAAATATTCAGTCAAGTTAGGTTTTTTAATTATAATTACGGGCAGTGACAATTTATTAGTTTACAGTAAAGTTTTGGAAAATGCTGTAGAATTTTTGAGGAGTAAAATGTAGCTGAGTACCAGTTGCCGGGGCACTATTATACAGTAACTATTAAAAATATCTTTGTCTTCCGTTTTATTTTCCTTCTTTATATATTAGTATATTTTTAACATAAATGTTTGTTTTATAATTGCAATATCCGAAATAGGTAAGGAATGCAATGTTGCCAATAATTAAAAGTTCTGGATACACGTCCCAGAATAGTATTGTAGGTGCTGAGGTTTTACATAGGAATTCTAAATATTTATTGAGTTATTTATTTAGTTACGTGATCCAAATTCCGATAAAGCCGAAGTTGTTATCTGTTTGAATTCAATTGCGTTCTTTGAGGGGCTGACAATGCAAGAGTATGGGCACAAAAGATGCGCTCATAAGCAGTGTCTCTCCAGTAAATATATCTGAATACTGTAAAACATCATACGCGATCGGTGGCACTATTTGAGCTTAATTAATTGTCACATAATAGCATGCATAACTAGGTAGAAGGCAGGGAAAAACCGCACGTCAACACAAATGAGACGAGTTGCCGGAATAATGTACCACTGAAATTACTAAGACAGAACTGTAACTGCTATCAAATTCGTACTTGGTTCCAACTCGTATGTGAAGTTGTTAACGCCTGAAATAAATTTTTCCTTGCGTTTAATATATTATATAAACGGCTTTCTGTGAAATTAGTAGCAGCTGCCATATGATTGGTGCATAATAACGAGGTTGGTTAGTTAAAAAAGGTAAATAAGTATACCAAACACATCATGTTGAATACATGGGCCCAGTGTACGTCACCGATTATTAAAGGAACATAATACACGCAGAATGCTGCAGTTATTTAATGTAATAATTATTTTTCTTTCCTCAAAAATACTTTTTAACAGATTTGTTCTTTATGAAAACTTAGAGATCCACCGTTGTGTTTGATAGCTGCTATTAAATGGATTGATAATAAAATGTTTAAAATTCCAGGGAAACTGCAATCCTTGTTACTTTTAATATGTTCCTCTTTACATGTGTAATGTGACTTTTTTCTCACCTACCATTTGTCAATAAGCCCCAGCACAAAGTTCACGGAAAAGAGCGAGTAATTACTTTCAAGAGAATGATAGCAAATGCATTTCAGATATCAAACTGTTTTTATCTTCATGGCTTAATGTTTAATACGTTTAACACCATTCCAAGCTTATCTCTAACATATTTGCGTTATACAATGTTTTAAACGCAATACGTCCTTTTAAAACACATTTTTCTGATAAGCTGTACATTTTATTGTGCCAACAGTTACGACTACAGTTTTATACCTTCCGACTTCAATATATGGTCCATATATTTTAAAACCTACATTACGTTTCATGCTCTATTTATCTAGTGAGTGTGTGTAGTGTTTTAGGGCCCGTCGACAACAAGGTCATTTGGGCCCGATATTCAGAACTATAAAATGAAAATTCAAGTAAAACAATATTTATAATATATTTATAATCATTTTAATATTTCAGTGTTTTTTAGGATAAGATATGACTGAGTGAAAAATTAAATACTTGTGTAAGGCAGTGAAAATTCGGAAATTAATTCGAATTTTCGTAGACATCCTTAAAGAATGAGATAACGCGGATAAAAAATATGGCGTAGTATTGAAATAGCGAAACATAATTTATATATACCCTATATAACATAAATATTTTATTTGTTTTTGTATTATTATTATTATTATTATTATTATTATTATTATTATTATTATTATTATTATTATTATTATTATTATTATTATTATTATTATTATTATTATTATTATTATTATTATTATTATTATTATTATTATTATTATTATTATTATTATTATTATTATTATTATTATTATTATTATTATTATTATTATTATTATTATTATTATTATTAATTATTATTATTATCATTATTATTATCATCATCATCATTATAACATCTCGTGATAATCAAATCAGTACTTGAAATGTTATCTCGTTGTATATAGGGTTATTTAGTTTGCTGTCAAAGTGATTTTGAATAAGAAAGCCCATATCTTACATTTCTACAAAAGCAAGGCGTTATTTTAATTTATATAAAATAAAAGTTTTACATAATTTATTATCATGACATATGCGCAGTTACGGATAAACTGTTAAAAATACAATAAAAAAGCAAGGCTTCTTTCTCTATAGTCATTTAATGTTCAATTTGTGGCAAATAATGATGACTAATTTATTTATGTTCGTCTCAAATTTACAAGGAATTATTGCTAATAAATGGATGTATCTCGAAATTATAAAGAAAAAATGCAGTTCAAAAATAAATGAAATCATTAACTAGCCTATATTTTTATCACATTTACTTTATTTTTAAAGCTTAAGAATGGGCTTTTGGACATTTATGGTTCTATAACCTTTGAAATAGCCCAGTATACTTTGCACGTCATTTCTGGGAGCTGGCCAGAAAAAGTCTCTGAAGGACAAGTTCACAGATGACCACATGAACCAGAGCACTTTGGTTACTTCTAGAGAGTATAACTTCGTTAAAATTTTGCTCCGACGAACTGATTTTCTACTTGTGAAAGAGTAAACTCGTTTAACACTGTAATAGGATACAAAACGAAACATGGTCCAGTTGATGAAATTGAGAAGCGGGAACTTTCTGTTCATGAGCGGCAGCAGATTAATTTTCAACTTTCCACCACACGGGCACGGGGAAATAGTTCTCGCTTGACTAAACCCTGCCCCACCACATATGACAATATTGCTTCATTACCAGAGCGATGTGTTTTAATACGTTTAAATTATGACACGCGTTCTCTCGCTGAGTACATTTCCTCCAACAACTCCAATCCAGTTACAGACACAAATATTAATCCATAGTAGCTGTGAGTAGACTATGCAGTATTGATAACAAAGCCGTCTGCAAGCAAACTCTAACTTTTAAGTAGTAGTCATTCTTGTCAAAATTCGTAATGGCTGTAGCTAAATATTATAGGTTTTCGTTTAAAAATTAAATAATATTATTGAATTAAATTAAATAAAATAGTGAGTTTACTTTATATTGTAACTGAACTGCTTTTCTAAGCAACCCTTTTATGTCTTTCTTTCAAACGCAACTTTTCAGTTAATTGCCATGCTCTCTTCCAGTCGCTCATTAGCATGTAGAACTCTGAACTCTTCTTTCCTCGCCCAAACAACTTACTGCACAGGCTAAGAGACACCGTAACAATACTAAATTGAACATGCAATATCACAGAACCAGCGATCAGCTATGCTGTTATCCTAAAGTACATGAACCGAGGGATAGATGGATGACCATATTCGTATTTGTCAGGATTTCTGGCGAGATGCGTCTTCGCAACAACCACACACGGGCTAGTATTGAAATCACGCGTGACCAAAGTGATGCAGGTAGCCAGAATATTAGAAGTGGCTCTATGAATATTATGGCATTATGCATATTTGTAAGAAGATTAGACACGGATGTGTAACATAAATTTTATTTATCTTAGTAATTACTGAAAGTATTACATACCTTCAAAACTATTGAGCAATTTAATTCGTAGTCATTATGAGAAGTTGATGGTTCGTTGGTGACATCGGTTACGCTTGTGGTGCTATCTTCACCGTTGCGTGAAAATAACAGGAATTAAATTATTAATAATAACTAAACACTAGTAACACAACTTCAATATTTACTTATCTTATTTAGATCCTGGGACCGGTTTCAAAGCAAAACATCTGCTTCATACTCAACCACTCAGCTTGACAATCATCCAGTAACTGACTGACTGACTGACTGAGCTTGGCCACTACCAGAGTTTGAAGAATAGCTCCTTTTCTAACTGCCATCTACCGGGGATAACACAGACTCATTGATGACATCTATTGGAGGGATATACCCACTTCACTAACACCTCATAATAATTACAGTATAAATAATTTACTACAGTTTTCTAAAAAAGACAAAATTTCAGGTGCTAGTGTTATACCCACTCCACTAGCATCGCATAATAATTACAGTATAAAGAATTTACTACAGTTTTCTAAAAAAGACAAAATTTCAGACAACAAAAAGTCTGGTATTTATCAAGTTAACTGTTTAGAATGCGATAAGATCTATATTGGTAGGACCAAGCGTAATTTAGAAACCTGAGCGAAGGAACATTTTAGAAATATTAAATATAGACAGACAGAGAAATCGGCAGTGGCTGATCATTTTTGGTCATATAATCATGAAGTAAATCCATAAGTTAAATTATTGAAACAATGAAATAACCGATAGATTTAATGGTTTGAGAGAAGATATTTATTTTGAAAAATAAGGATCGCGTAATGAATTTTGATATCCCTCCAATAGATGTCATCAATGAGTTTGTGTTGTCCCCGGTAGATGGCACTTAGAAAAGGAGCTATTCTTCAAACTCCGGTAGTGGTCAAGGTCAGTCATTCAGTTAGTGTGTGAGTGTCAAGCTGAGTGGTTGAGGATGAAGCAGATGTTTTGCTTTGAAACCGGTCCCAGGATTTAAATAAGATAAGTAAATAATGAAGTTGTGTTACTAGTGTTTAGTTATTATTAATAACCTAGTTTACTTCACTGTCAGCAGCTTCAGTTTTTTACATAGGAATTAAATTCTTTATCGAGTCCGAATAACTCCTTTTATATAACTTTGGTTGAGAAGTAATCTACCTGTGTTTTAATTGATTCATCAGAACTTCAACATTCTGACGCTAGATTCATGTTCTGTGTATAGGAAATAATTAACAGATACTCTTGGCTATTAAAAGTGCCATCCTGTGCCATCTATTTCATTTTCAAAATGTAAATACTACAAAGAAATTCCCATTCCAGATTGAGTAAATGGAGGAAAAGCTGGCAAAATATAATATTTCAAATAACTGTCATGAAATTAAATTATTGAAGGTATTGGTAGAATACAAATTGATAGACCAGAGAAAATTACAATCTAATATTACAAACATATAAAGCCAAATGACTTATATTCGCTGCCACTTTTGTTCGATAATTCTTATTTTCATTTTTACGAATTGAAATTTGGCTAATGACACCGAAATTCCTTTTCCATATTTGCCCGATGTCTGAGGAAATGCAACAAAATATGCTTTTCAAAATAACTAGAGCATAGTGACCTGCGAATGGGTAGAACATTTGAACAAATTCATCACTTAAAGACACACGCTGTACAACCCAAATGATGAAAATGGTAGTTATTTGAGCTACATGAGTTATTTGAGTTCTAGGCACCTTTGTTCATAAGGTTCTGAATGAGTAGCGCAATGGTATTATCGTCAACTCCCATTAATTCAGAAGACACTTTCAACATCTTAATTGGTGTGCCTCCTCGACGGTTTGGGGGTTAAGTTAAAGGTAACGCTGATGAACCTGTTCGAATTTGGTTACCTTGTTCCATGTAAAAATTTTCTGTTATCCTACTGAGGTGTGCTGTATGCTTAGAGCTCAGTGACCTCTGGGTTCATTTCAGCACTGCCCAGCCATTTCTGTTATTATTTGTATAAGTCTCCGATACAAAAGACTATTCTAAATGACACCTAAAGACAATACAAGCATCTGTAAACTTAATATCTAAGGGACCATCAAAAATTTATTATACATTCTATGCTTATTAACGCTTCATTTTGCTATCCACTGTGCATAAATTAAGCAACATTAATTAAAACACTACATAGCGCAGTGTCCCAGAAAGCTCCAGGATGACAGTGGCAGTTCTATATATACCAAGCGAGTTACACAAATCCGTTTGACAGACTTGACAATTCATTAGGGAGTAGTCTGCTGAATTCTCAATGTGATGAACAAACAAATGATAATGGAATGGAGAGTAGAGTCATGTTATGTCAGGACTTAGGAAAGCACATTTACCATACATGTGCAACGAAGCGTCAAACTGAATCGGTGGTAACCTCTCTAACAAATTTTGCTGATTTCTCAGTACAAATATGGAATGTTTACAGTTATATTTGTTGTTTATTTGGAAAGGTGATTACATTCAGCAAGTTTTGCAATCACAAGACCTAATGTATGATTCCATATTTTGTGATGAAAGGTCCTTAATGCACTTCAGTGGTTCCTTAATTGCATTGCCTCATTAATGTACATTTGTACTGCCCTTCTCTCTTACTTCTGATTAGTAATGGTAGAGGAGTACTCCACTAAAAATTTCATTCAGTATTATACTAAATTTCACATTTTCAGATCCCTTGAAACCCTAAGAATTAATTGCACATTTATGATTGTGTGTATGATAGAGGGAAAGAAAGACAGAAACTGCAGAATAAACTCATTTATGTACCCCGTCAATTTATTTAGAAGTTACGCTCTTTTTGTGCTAGATCTTCCTGAAATATATTTCATTTTGAGAACGTTTCCGGCTTTACACTTCCAAATGTCATTGTTTACTACTTTCAATGTGCGTTAAAGGTAGGTGAATCATATTACTAATTTGTATAAGAAAATTTTGTATTAATAGAACGGTTTTAATTTCAAACTAACGTATTAATTAATTGAAAATAGTGATACATTAATATTTCACACTGTTATTGGTTCGCCTTTAGTACAAACAGTTACCAAGTAGCATCGTTTTTCATGGAAGGTTTAAAATTAGTATATAAAATACAAAATTTACGAGCAAGTGGATTCTTGGTCCACATGCAAAGGCACAGCGGCCTATTTAGCCGTTACTATTATATATGCACACTGTTCACTATTTAGTCACTGCTACTCGGTATTTACATTATTTACTATGTGACTACACCGTTCTATATTTACACTATTCACACTTAGTCTCTACACAGTTGCATCTACAGGTATTTCCAGTCTCTTTCTTTCTCTTGCTACCCTTGACCACTGCTGACCTGCATGTTTATTGAAGATGTCTGCCGATCTACGTCTCGGGCTTCCTTGTAGTCGTCTTCCTATTCGAGGACCCTACATGACGGCTGTGTACGTCCACCTGTTGTCTTATAGTCTACCCATTTTCATTTTAATATTGTGGCTAAGTGTCATTTCGTTGTTCTGTGATTGCCGGTGTAACGCTGCATTGGAAATTCTGTCTTTCAGAAGGTCTTTGCGTTGCACCTTCCGCTGACATATTTGGAGTTTGTTCTTCTGTTTTGCTGTTAGTGACCATGTCTGACATCCATACAGTACAACAGGGTGGGCACAGGTTTCTAATGCGTGGCATTTTGTTCGTCTACATAGGTTTCTGTCTAAGAGTATAAAAGTAAGAACACAGAATGCCTTCCAGGCATTTTCTTCTCCATTTTATCCTGAAAGGACATTAATTGTCCCAGCTATGTATATTCGTCTACGTATGTAAGTGGTATTACGTATATTAATGTTGGTGTCGCTGGTCTGGTTACGAGAACAAATTAAAAAGCCACTTCTGAAATTGTTGACATGGAAAACAACTATCCTGAAATATGAAAAGACGAGGTTTAAATATTATAAATAAAATGAACACAAATTCAAAATTGTCTCAACTTTTGTCAAATTTGTAGATATATTTCCTTAAGCTGCCGAAAAGACAGATGAAGCTGGGTTTATTAGAAAACACCGTGGAATTAAACATCTTCAGAACTGGTTTGGCAGTGTACGATATTCAGCAGTTCAAGACGCTCCGAAAGATCACTGTGGTAACTATACTAATTCTTCAGCCCCGGAATTGCTCCGGACGGCAGGCAAAATGCCCGAGCCATGAGATGGAGAGTCGTAAAGTCCTATATTACTAATGTTAAAATGGAAGTATTAATGCCACGTTTTCTTAGGATCTATTGGGTATCGAAATCCAAACATTTTAGAGTGTATATATTGGTCCTTCCTAAATATACTATATAAATATATAAATATATATAAATATCCTCATTCGTATAAGAATCTAAAGTAGTACATATTTTATAATTTTTATTACAATTCTAATTTTTTCGTTAAATTTGAATTTTTTTTAAATAATCAATTTGAGGAAATTGACTCTGGGGATCCACATCACTATGAAATTTAGATTATGTCATACAATTTTATGGAGACATTATCAATGGTTTATGAAAAAACGGGGCTTTTATATTGAAAAGTGTAGTTTTGAGAAAATTTATGTTGAAGTAAAACTAAAATAGATGTATATGATTTTTTGACTGGAAGCCTCTTTCTTGCCAAGATCCATCAAACGATGTAGCTAAGTCAGTATTATTATCAGTTTCTACTATTGATTCACTTATAGCAGCCTTCATTGAGTCACACTTGTTCCCACTATTGGTGTGTAGTGAATAATGTTAGTTGGTGGGTTGGGAAGATTTAACATACCACCAAATACCTCGCCAGCTGAAAATGCCTTTCCAATATATCTAAGTCCATAAAATAACCTCAAATTATTTTTAAAAAATCTGTTTTATTTTTTCATTTTTCTGATATGTAAAAATTCTCTGTGCTCTTTACTGTTAGGCTATTTATTGTGTCATTTATTTGAGAAACATTTTAATCCAGATTCACTTTCCCCCTCCCCATAAATATTACAACTGACAAAGTCACTAAAACTGAACTTAACATTAAAATGAAGTACTATGCTTATATTTGTTTCATCTTCATTAACGTTACTGTACTTCTTTTCGGTGTTCTGTAGTTTCCATTTAGAAGCACTGAGTGGAGTTTCAACATTCTCAGCTGGATTGTACAACACTAAACTTTCACCTTGTTGTGCAGTTACATCTTCTTCTACCACAGGATATGTTCTATAATGTTGATCCTTTGCTTTTATCTTTATAAACAAGTCTTTACATTTTGTCATTGTGAAAACAACACAAAACGGCTGAGCACAACATAAAAATATACAAATATCCAACATATTACCACCTTTTAATATAATTAAACAAACTCTAACCATAAAACTGTGATGCAATATTGAATTCCAGACTAGCCAACATATGAATCAGAATTTCCCCTAAAATATAAATAAGACAATCCACATCCTGTTACACCACACAGTTCTGGAGTTATACTCTGCTCTATAAAACCCTGCCAGGATTTTAAAAATTAAAGGATTACAGTTATATTTATATAAATTAATTTAAAATAGTAAATATTGGTTTATTGTAATAAAACATATATCAACTTAATCAGAATGGATAATATTTTCATAATATTCGAAAAACTGAAGTCAAAATTTGTCATATAAGGACCATATGACTCCCGATAAAGAGGTCGTAAGGAAACACGACTGATAAACACAACTGAGGTCACCGAGAAGTTCAACATCGGAGTTTCTCTTGACAATAGAAAAATCCTGGAGCTACAGACGCAAACACCGACATAGCAGAGATAGCTGTAGGGCTGGAGTACCGAAATTCTCTGAGCGGTTGGATATGCATATGCAAATATGTACTGATAAAGCATAGATCGTCCAGAAGTTAGACAACTTCTTCAGCATCAGAGACCTTCTGGGCGGAAGCAAAAGGCAGGAGAATTGGGGCACATGGATTTGCAGATCCGGACAAAACATAGATCGCTCATAAGTTAGACAACTTCTTCAGCATCAGAGTTCATCTGGGCCGTAGGAGAAAGCAGGAAACAAGATGAAGATGCACAAAACAGTTCGCCAAGAAGTTAGACAACTTCTTCACCATCAGCGTCCATCTGGGCCGTAGGAGAATGCAGGAAACACGATGAAGATGCGTATGCGGTTACGGACAAAACAGTTCGCCCAGACGTTAGACAACTTCTTCACCATTAGCGTTCATCTGGGCTGTAGGAGAAAGCAGGAGGCACGAGAGAGATGCATTTGCAGATACTGATAAAACATAGATCGTCGAGAAGTTAAGCAGATTCTCCAGCATCAGAGTTCCTATGGAGGGTGACAGAATTCAGGAAACACGAGGGAGCTGCATATGCAGATACTAACAAAACATAGATCGTCTGGAAGCTAGGCAATTACTCCAGCACCAGAGCTATTATGGAGGGCAGCATAATGCAAATGACACGAGGGAGATTGCATTATAATCTACACTCTATATAGTATTAATAACATATGTAAGAAACATAAAGATACTTTCAGAATCAATAGCTAATGCAATGCCATTTCACGGAAGATAGTCAGTAAGAATAAAAATAGTAAGAGAAAAAAAGTGTTGGAAGAGGTTTCGCACTTCCAATATTTGTGCTATGATGGTATTACTTATAAAGCATAATAACAAAATGTGGAAATTCCAATATATTTGTGGAACAATCAGTTGGACACCGAGGAACAAATTTAGAAAAGATAGGCAGCTAAGATTTTATTCAACAATGGCCCTAACAGTAGCCATTGTATAGAAGTGAGGCCTAGGCCCTAAAATAAAATACAAAATTCAAGCAGCAGAAATATGCTTTCTATGGCTGCGCAAGGTTGAACAAGCCAAAAACACGTACTATTAGATATGGACTAAAAGTAAAACCAATTCTTCTACAAATAGAACATAGAAACAGTTGGATAGGGCATCAGCAAAGAATTTCAGGGAATGGGATACCAAAGATGGCATTAGTGTACAAACATAGAGTATAAAAATTGGTAGGACGACGAAGAAAGCGCTGTGCTGAAGGGATATGGGAGCTGAGCAGGCAAATACTTAATCCGTGAAAGAAGTAGAAAATGGAGAGAAAATGTGCTGATGATGAGGATGACGTCAACGAGTGTGTGTATGTGGTGTTTTAGGGCCCGTCGACAGCGAGGTCATTTGGGCCACGACGACGACGATGGAGATGGAGATGGATGAGCAAGAACACTGACAAAGCATAGATCGCCAAGAAGGTAGGCAACTTCTCCAGCACCTAAGTTCTGGGCGGAGGAGGAAGGCAGAACCAAGAGAAAGTTAATACATATACTAACAAAGTAGAACTTGCAGAGGAGTTAAGCAACTTTTTCAGCGTTGGAATACCTCTGAAATGAGTGGTAGCAGGAAGCCAGAACGAGAAAAGAGCGGTTAACTTGCAGATAGATACTAACGAAACAAGGGATCGTCAAGTAGCGAGGTAACTTCTTTGGTACCAGACTTTTTCTGGTTAGTATTAGAATACAGGAGCCATGAGGGAGATAGGAAGGGCGAGAGAGTTAAAATATGCATAGTGATAAAATTCATTAGGTTACAGAAAGGCGACGTGTTTTTTTTCAGCTTAGGAGTTTACATAGGCGATAGTGGATTGTAAGAGCCAGTTATGAACAGAGCTAGAGTCGCACTCTGGAAAATAATGTTGTTTGGACTACGGCCCGTTCGGATTATGGAACAACATTTAATAAAACACTGTACATACAATTACAGTATTGAGCTACACTTCACCTTACACGCTTGTTCCTAGGCAAAATTCTGAAACATTGAATCAAGGAAGTGCGGTATAGCACGTCACTGTTACCCTATTATCACTTGGTATAGTGTCACTTCTATTTCATATTCCGTATATTGGTCTAGAATTTAACAATGTAGGTCTGCACTAATACATCAGAATTCTTTTACGCTAAATATAAGCTTAGAATTCTTTTTAAGTTCAATAAAATGGATAAATGCTTTACTTACATTGTAAACAAACGTAAATGTCCCCCCGTCTTGAACACTTCGTATTATATGATTTCACGGCACTGCCATAGCAGAAGTCCAGCAATAATACCACTTCTTCAGTATCAGAGCGGCTAGGCTAAAAGGTACGTGCAATTAGGAGAACGGAACAATAAAGTAATTCAATGAAAGGAAATGGTTGTGGCTTATTGTTATTGTTCACTACTTAGCTCATTAAATTATCCTTTTGAACTGGACGGAAACCTTCTGTTTCTGGATCTAAGGTGTTGTTTGGGCTGTGGAGATAAAATTCAAGGTTTCGCACTTTTCATTTTATGGAGAATATCCAGATATAGAAAATGTAAAACTATGTTGATATGAAACCGTATAAGTAACCTTTCATAACCTTAAATGCATTGTAATTCAGACGTATTTATATCAAATTATATTATCCCTAGAGCGGGCGAGCTCTTTAATGTTACAGCAGCAGGCGCACGGTGTATCTGTACACAGTGATGAGAAGTCATTATTTATTGCTTTTTATTTATCGTTTACTATGGTAATTAACTTTTTATCATACAGTAATTACAATAAAATTTAAGATTATCCTTATAAATAATTTTATATACGTTATAAATGCTAATTTGCTACAGTGGAATAACTGACTTGCAAATTAATTTTCTGGGGTCTCTCTGTAGTTTTCGCAGATAAACTGTTTTCTGAGTATGCGTTTTGAATAGAAAATCATTATAAAACTCTTAGTTATGTAGCTTTTCCTTGATCTTCCTCAAATTCCACATATACCTTTTTACTTCATAGGTTGCTCTTAAATATGTGGCTCTTCAACTTTATAACCATGCAGATAAATGCTAACATGAGTGGATAAACTTGGTATTCACAGATATTCCAATCTAGTTTAATGGGTTGAAATGAAAGGTTCTTTAGAAAACCCTGAAGTTTCTCTTTCTCGTTTAAGCCATTCGCTTGAAACTGCACCTGTCCATCTTATTGTAATGCGCATGACTGAATATATATGGCATTTTCGGTCAACCATAACAACCCCACCATTTCTCATCTTATAATCTAGACAAATGTGAAGTTTCTTAGTGGCCTCAGGTATTTTCCCTCATTTTGATTATGGAAATGAGAACAGCAGATTTGTTACGTTTAGGTACATACGACACCATAGTAATGTCTTTCTGGTATCCAAAAGTTGTCGAAACAATTTCCTTCTCCTCGCTGGGCTAAAACTCAAATGGGATTTCTTTTCTATCCTTTCTTATGTTTCGAAATTTATCTGTCGTTGTCATCTCTCACAAACACCTCTAAAACAGCCCATCCAAATTGCTCCTCTGTCAATGTTTGGCCCTTAAAGTAGAAATAAGAAATCTTGTTTGCTTTTAATGAAATATAATAACCAATGTCTCTAAATCACTTTTTAGCACACCGCTTCGTATAAAAGTGCAAGAGATAGCCCTGACAATTTGAAACAGTACTTTATTGATAAATACCAGATCTATAAATAAACACACTCATGCCGGAAGTGCGAGTCGAGTGCGGAATCATCTTGGCCATAAGGTTAACGTATGTAGGGCCGTGCCGTAGCTCAGTGGTTAGACCGCTTGGCTCTCACCAAGGCGGCCCGGGTTCGATCCCAGGCGACCACAACGTGAGATTTGTGATGGACAACACGGCGCTGGGGCGGGTTTTCTCCAGGATCTCCTGTTTCCCCCACCATCTCATTCCACCGCTGCTCCATCTTCATCTCATGTATCATCAGTGTCATCGCCTGCGGTACCGTATGTAGTAAAAGCGGGCATTAAACACTACACATTTCACATTTACCGTATGTATATTGTAAACAATTTTTCCGATATTAAATCATGGAAATAATCACGCGAATATAAAATAATTGCAATACCGCTGGAACGCAGCAATTTCACAAGCAGGAAGATTTACAGGCTTTTCATTCATTTAAAAGTGGTATCAAGGTGAGAGTAAACTTAGAGATCGATTTCTCACGCCGATAAGTTAAATAAGCTGGTCAACAACTGAGGTGGAGATGATTATTTACACCAAAAGAATTAACTATATTTAAGGGCAGCAAGAATTAAATTGTAAGTAAAACTCAAGGAATAAAGGGAAGCAAAGATGGTAAGGGTTAAACAGTAAAATCTGTCCTCTCTGACTTATGTTACCGTCAGCAACAAGGTTTGATAAGAATTAACCACGTCCCACTAATACCTCCTATAAGAATGCGAAAGGTACGCGGTACATGAATTTCAGCTTCTCCAGAACGATTGCATGAGCAGCAGGAAGGCCGAATAAAAAAGAATAAAAAACAAAACAAATCGTCGAAAAAGCAATCCACAAAATTTACGATCAAAGAATTATAGGCTATAACTAGAGGAAGTATGGTGGGATATATTGACAAATCCATTAGTACACTCCCTTCATTTTCTCTATGTTCTCTGAACCGTGCAGACTGCAAAACATAAGTGCGAGATAAAAACAGATGTCCCCAAAACACGAAATATCCTTCTGCATCCGAGGAAAAGCAGACCGTAATTTCACTGCCGTCACGGTACTTATATTGCCGGTAAAGTATGTAATACGCAAGAATTCTACGTTATTCCTTGTGCTGATATGCTAATTATTCTTATCTCACATGCCAACGTAACGAAACGTTCCAGCGACGAGCCTTTTTGCTGAATTAACATTTCCACTTAGGAAAATAAGAAAACTGAGGTGGAATTAGGAAACAAGTGAACATGAAGTCTTTTTTTCCTCACAACAGGAAAAAAGGAGATTTATTGCGCTCTTATTTCAATGAGAGACAGTACACCAGAGAAAAGAAAAAGCCTTCACCATAGTTGGAAGAAGTGTGTTGCATTAACAAGACTTTCATAACGGACTCCTCCTCTCATAACGGACGCTTATTTCTTTATGCGCCTACATGTTGTCAATAAAAATGTTATCACACATTTACACATTTATACATTTATAAGAAAAATACAGCATGTTAAAGTGACACAGTTTAAAACGCAACCGCTATGTGATGAATGATATTCCATTCTCTTTACAAGTCAGAACATTTCAAAAAAACATAACTTCGTATTTGAAAATAAGCATTTGGAAATTCGAGTCAATAACAGGGAATATCTATAAGATGGCTAACTGCATAGCAATTATATGCCATGTAATGTGTGCTTTGACGATACCTGGCATTTTATATGAACCAGTAGCACGATGGTGATGACGGTGAAATGGTGGTTGTCCCTAGTCGCTGCACCATTTGTAGCTGTATTCTATTGGTGATTTTGCGATGGTGCAGATGTTATGATGCACCACATCGTGACGTTATTTGTAGCTCCGGTTTGCATAAGATCTTCTCTTAATCGTGGTATCGGATACTTGGATTTTGGAAATTAATGTTTGGGAAATAAAAAAAATGTTGAAAGTTTTTGTTTAAATTAGGCTCGAAACTCAATTTAAATAAAAATTGTATTTTGAATCAATATATTCACACAATTTACAATAATAGTTTTCCTACTTTGAGGAATAATTCGAACGCAGTTCAAATTCTCTCATAACGCAAAATAATAGTTTTCAGACATCTAACTTGTGCTATATCCAAGCTTCTACTCACGTTGATAAATAATTATAACTGTTCTAATTCTCAGGTTTGCAACCTGCTTTTTTGCTGAATACATGCATTCTGCATGCGCGCCGCAGAAGAGTCTGTTCCCCTTTAGGTCCCCGCGAAAAAAATACACTAACTTCCCCTTTTCATTTATTGATTTTCACCTTATCACCATGGTAACTGAATATTCTAGTCTACACTACTTTTTCTTGTGGCAATTACATTAATTTTTAATTACATATATTCTGATTTTCCAAATATAAAGTCCTAACAACGATTTTCTTTTATAATTTTATCTTTCTATTTAATTTATCATGATTACCATGTATTCAGATTGTAGCGGTTATTTTTATACCTCATGTTTTGTTAAAAATAGTCAATGAGATTAGTATTTATAATAAAATAAAGAAGTAATGTAAAGTAGGTTATGGTGTAACCATGACAACGTAGCATTTAGAGTTGTTGAATTTTTTAAACGATTTTGTTCTTCTGCTTAGAAAGTCTTAGGGGTAAGACGTATTTTTGTCTCTCCAAGTGTGTGCAGAAACAATTTTGTATATGCATCAAAGATGCATAAGTAGCGTGTGCGTAAGTAAAGATATAGTTCACCATGGAATCTACTGCTAGTTGTAAAAATACTACATTAATAATATTTGTAATTGTTTTAAAGAATTTAAAATCGTTTATGAGGGATTAAATTTTCATCTTTGAACAAGAAAAGTATTATTCATCCTTTAAAGATAGTAATACTATCTTTATCAGCTCCATTAACGCGATCCGGGGAAAGAAACAGATCTCATCGCTCAACAATTACAGATGTGCCTAATTATCCGGAGTTTCAGGAGAAACTTCTAGATTTCTTCAAGATCGTCATCAAAGGTGAGAAATTAATCCACATCTCATCGCAATAAAATTCGCTTCAAGATGGCTTCACAACCTGGGGCTTCAAGATAATCCACTCGGAGATCATCTCATCAAAATCCTTCCGAAAAATTATTTCAAGATTGAACATTAAAATTCATCTTTACCTGTCTGTGACCTACATTATTCAGTCATGGCCATCTATAACTCATTAATTAAAAACAAAACTCTCATCATTTTAAAGATATCAATATGATTCATAGATGAATAAACTTAACATCGTTCTAGCAATTGACATATTAACATCTGTATCAAGTGTGCTAAGATTTCTATCTCTTATGGTTTATCAATTACAGAAAAGTCATTTAAAATGAAGAAGACTTCAAACACTTTTCTCTGATAATTAAATTTACATATTTTATTTTTTATTAAAATATATTACACATTTGATACTATAGATTATTTTTATAGATTAGATATTCCAAAATTTTACAGTTTACAACTTTAGACTACATTTATTTGTCTTTACCTTGTTGCTCCTTGGCTTACATGACACCCTGGTCTTCTGCTCTGCCAGGTAGCTCTTAACCTTCATGCCTCCTTGTTACTTAATTAGTCCCATTCTTCCCCGTCATCTTCCTTTCTTATATTCTTTTCATTTTTGGTCAATTTTTCTTTTACTTTCTGCAAGAACTCACCAATATTTCTTACCTTCTTTTCCTCCCTTCCCGTTAACATTTTTATAGCTACTATCTTCTTCTCTACTTTCTCCCATTTTCCCTCCCAAACCTTGTTTCTCAACATTGCAACCTCCTCGCATTCTCTTACATAGTGTTCTCTGCTTTCTTTTCCCCCCGCACAATTCACAAATTCCCTTTTCCCTACCTCTTATCTCTCTTAGAAATATTGCTCATATTCTCATCCAAGCTAACCCTTCTCTCTCTTGTCTATTGCTGTAATATACACATGCTTCTCGTCCCCAATTTCTTTTTATTTGTTTGTAAAATTGTAATGATTCTATATATTCTAGACTTCCCCATATTTCCCGTCTTTCTATATCTTCTATTCCGCATTTTACCAATTTACCCACATCCTTTCCCGTAATCTCCATATATCTCCCATTTCTATTTTTGCCATAATTCCCCCCCATCTCTGACCACCAACTATTTGAGTTCTCTTATCTTTTTTGCTGTCTCATGCATAATTTCATAATTTCCCCTTCATTAGCCAAACACCTATACCAAAATTGTATTTTTCTTTCCATTATTATTCCATTTCTTCTTGTCTTTCCTGATTCTACTAAAGCTACTTCCCTAGGTTCTAATCTTGGTAAGCCTAGTAACTCTTTACAAAACCTTCTGTAGTTTTGGTCCACCGTTTTGTTTACCTCTGTGCCCCCCCCCCCAGATTTCCACTGCATACAGCATTTTGGACTCCACTAGTGCTTCATACATTCTCTCTAACCACTTGGTTGTCATTTCTAGCTTATATTTGCATATTCCTATCCCATTCATTGCCACCCTTCCCTTTGCTTCCATTTTTCTCCTGTGTACTCACACTTTCCATTGTTATTCACCCTCACTCCTAAGTATTCAAACTCATTGACCACTTCTACCCTTTCGCCATTTAGTACCCACATTTCATCTCTTTTTTTAGTTTAACTCCCTCCTTGAAGACCATACTTTCGACTTATTTATGTTTATTTTAATTCCCCACTCTACACAGAATTTCTGGATTTCATTTATTGCCTTCTGCAATCCAACTACTGTTATAGATCCTACCATTAAGTCATCCGCATATAGCAGTCCAGGAATTACTTTATTTGCTATTACCGGACAATGCTGATTTCCTTCTTTGGCTTGTCTATTATCTCATCTATAAATAAGTTAAATAAAATTGGACTCATTTTGCATCCTTGTCCTAGACCTATTTTTGCTCTGTCATCTCCGTAATTACATTTTTTCAACGCCTTATGCAAAACTTCACCCTTTAATAGATTTTCTCTATTTCTTTTATATAATTTCCACTTACGCCTTTCATCCTCAATATCCAAACTAAAGCTTTTCTGTTTATCGTATCAAAAGCTTTCCAAAAATCCGCAAAGAACATATATACCCTTCCTCTCTTATTCTTGAGGTATTTGCATATTATGGTCTTTACCATGAACAGATTATCTATTGTCCGGTTTCCTTTGCTGAAACCTGCTTCAAATTCAGACAGCTTCCTTTCTTGTTCTGCCCAAATTCTTAGCCTTAATGAGACGTTTACCATATAAGTAATGTTTCGTGTGGAGGACTAAACATAAGTCTCTGCATTCTTAGAGTATATTTAACTTACAAATTTTCGATCTTAAATGCTGTCTAATTGTGAGAGACACAAAACGTAAGTTTTCCTGAAACCGAGTTTTCTATACTGAGAAGGCCAAAAACATGATTCCCCACAAAATTTTTCTATCGAATTTTTCATGCTGTTGAATTTCTTCTTGTAAGCAGCAGAGAATTTAAAAGTATAAGCATTTCAAATTATGTAACTGTAATAGCTATTAGGTGATTACGTACATACTGGGCATAAGTCATATAAAGTCACTTCTTTCCAATAATTATTAAAAGCAAATTGTTCCACTTACCCTTGTTTCTGTTCTCATTAATGTTAAGCAGTGTAAACATATATTTCCTGCATGTTTTAGTACTATATAGCAGCGTGCTGAGCCGTCGCGTTCAGAGTAAGAGAATTTTTATCTCTAGTATACCAATCGGAGGCGACAAGCATGTTCGCTTAGGCCAGGGTTTGCCAAACTTGGCCATCGGGCTGTTTTTATTTTATGCGCTATAAGCTTCAAAGAATATATTTAAGAAGGAATGGTGGAGCTTATTGCATCAGTTTATTCAGAAACTTCGAATCATAGTATTAAGTTGCCCGCCTCGGTGGCGTAGATGGTAGCGTATGTGCCTCTCGTTCAAGAGGTCCCGAGTTCGAATCTGGTGAGTTACCTGAAGAAGGATTTTCCGGGGATATCCCTTATCCTAAACGACGAATGTCGGGTAACTCTAAGCTCTATGGACCCTGAGCAGATTTGAGTATCATTTCACCTATTATTTCATTCATCGTCCAATATGACTTAACGGTGGAGGACGTAAATTACAAAATAATAATAATAATAATAATAATAATAATAATAATAATAATAATAATAATAATAATAATAATAATAATAATAATAATAATAATAATAATAATAATAATAATAATAATAATAATAATAATAATAATAATAATAATAATAATAATAATAATAATAATAATAATAATAATAATAATAATAATAATAATAATAATAATAATAATAATAATAATAATAATAATAATAATAATAATAATAATAATAATAATAATAATAATAATAATAATAATAATAATAATAATAATAATAATAATAATAATAATAATAATAATAATAATAATAATAATAATAATAATAATAATAATAATAATAATAATAATAATAATAATAATAATAATAATAATAATAATACTAATAATAATGATACTAATAATAATGATACTAATAATAATGATAATAATAATAATGATAATAATAATAATGATAATAATAATGATGATAATAATAATGATAATAATAATAATGATAATAATAATAATGATAATAATAATAATGATAATAATAATAATGATAATAATAATAATGATAATAATAATAATGATAATAATAATAATAATAATAATAATAATAATAATAATAATAATAATAATAATAATAATAATAATAATATTAGTAATAATAATATTAGTAATAATAATAATAATAATAATAATAATAATAATATTAGTAATAATAATATTAGTAATAATAATAATATTAATAATAATATTAATAATAATAATAATAATATTAATAATAATAATAATAATAATAATATTAATAATAATAATAATAATAATATTAATAATAATAATAATAATAATAATAATAATAATAATAATAATAATAATAATAATAATAATAATAATAATAATAATAATAATAATAATAATAATAATAATAATAATAATAATAATAATAATAATAATAGTCATAATAATATTAGTCATAATAATATAATAATAATATAATATAATAATAATATAATATAATAATAATATAATATAATAATAATATAATATAATAATAATATAATGATAATATAATGATAATAATAATGATAATAATGATAATAATGATGATGATAATGATAATGATAATGATAATGATGATGATAATGATAATAATAATAATAATAATAATAATAATAATAATAATAATAATAATAATAATAATAATAATAATAATAATAATAATAATAATAATAATAATAATAATAATAATAATAATAATAATAATAATAATAATAATAATAATAATAATAATAATAATAATAATAATAATAATAATAATAATAATAATAATAATAATAATAATAATAATAATAATAATAATAATAATAATAATAATAATAATAATAATAATAATAATAATAATAATAATAATAATAATAATAATAATAATAATAATAATAATAATAATAATAATAATAATAATAATAATAATAATAATAATAATAATAATAATAATAATAATAATAATAATAATAATAATAATAATAATAATAATAAAGTGGCCACTCATATGGTCCTGGCAGTATTTGCAACATCGTTATCATGTATCAAATAAAACATCGCAAAGGTAGAATCACACTGAAAATACAATTCCATATTCGAAACTGAACCACAAATCTCCCGGCGTTTACTGCTGAAATAGGGAGTAGTTATTCGTTATTAAGTTCTCTACTACATACTTGAAGTACCCAAAATTAAAAATCAAGATTTAACCCGAAATACCCGTCTTCAGTTCCCAAATCTGGGTGTCTGTGTGTTTTAGTGTTTGAGTGAATGTATGGCGTCGGCCTAGCTGATCCAGGAAATGTTCTACTTATGAAAACAGCCATGTATTATATCAGATAATCACGGCTGCCTTTTCCCTTACGTTTCTCCTTGATTGCTATTTTTAAACTTCCCACGCTGAAATTTGTTTCCATCTATAACTACGATTTCTTTTACATCAAGTATAATAATGTCATAAATGAAAAACAAAAAGACGGCTCAATAACAAACCTCGTATTGAAATTCCGCAACCACAGGATTCCAATCTTAGAATATAAGAGAGGGATAATAAAATTATAGAAATTATTAATACGCACTTTTGAATATATGATATTAGAAATAAAGTCAATAGAAATATTTTATTATGAAAAACGTTAAACGGCATAAACATAGGGAAAAAGTTGCCTTAAGTTAGAACGAACAGACGGGACCGGCTGCGTAAACAATGGGGCAATACAGGCTAAAATTCCTCCGACAGCTCGGAGCCTGTAAACAATGCCAAGCTTTAAGGAAAACATGTAGGGGCAGGTTGCTGTAGCGCTATGACAAGGGGTCAATAACCCTAGGGGGTGACCCATGACTGCTGCATGGGTGAATGCCAATGGAAATGTCCAATAAAGTAAAATCGTAGAAATAACTAAACCACGTGATATACGTGAAATAGAGAACAAATAGAAAAGGGGTGGAGATAGATAAACAAACCTGGGAAAGGTCCCAAGAGTAAGGCAAAGTGGAAACCGTCACTCTGGTGTTTACAACGAAAGGGAGAAGACATGTTGTTTTAGTATCTGATTGAGAGGTGCTAACAGAATTATATTTTGAACGTGGCGCGATTAAGTATTATCGAAGAGGCAAGGCGACGCAACGAGAGTGAAAGCAAGTGAGGAAAACAGAGCAATAGGACAAATAGTATATGTATGAATAAACAAGTCAGGAAACTGAAACAAAACTTTTCGTTGACTGGTGAGAACTGCTGGACGATGAGGAACAGAACTCCTGCTACCGATACATAACCCTAAACAAACATTCCCACACAGCACTCCGATTACCTCACCCTAAAACCGAAAAACAATCCACAAATCTACCCAAGATAATCCCACACCATAGGGTTGAGAGATGAAGATTATGAAAAAAAAAATTCCCATTTCAAACTACATTTTATATGGATACTCTTTCAAAACTACTGACTTACTAAAAATATCTGTAAATGTGTATCTTGAATTTTATGTTAATACGCTTTGATATGTCATTTATTCTGACTGACTTCTGCATAACTGGTAAACTGAAAGACTATACAAAATGACTATACAAAAATGTAGATCTCGTTTAAGCACACAGCTAATGGAGTTAAATATACCCGACATATTTCTTGTTGCTGGTTTGAATTTTAAAATACATATAATTTTATGAAATTAAAGTCGTCGTTCTGTTCTCTCCTTGCTGCCTCTCTTTCTCTCTCCCTCATACTCACGCAAGGAGAATTGAATTTTTAATCAGTGACAGAGCAACCCATTCTTAAAACTCACCGTTTTCCCCTAACTCCGTGGTACAGAGAAATATGCAGTATTATAAATGTTTATCTATATCAACATGAAATTGAATAATAAACGTTTCAACAGAATAGTTTGTACAAGAATGAGTGCGAATATGGCATATAAGATTTCTCACTCCCTTTTCCAGCCCATCCGTCCTCGTCCTTCCGACCATGTTACCAAACACCATTGGCCATACAGAGAGAACAGAAGGCATTAGAAGATGATTTGACTATTGTTTGACCTACGATGTATACCTAATCCAGGTTTACCTAAAAAGCAAATATGCAATATCACTAGCATCGTCATCAGTAAAAACAACAGAAACAAGAATTACTGTATCTGCTGCTGTTACCTCCATTCAGTCACCTTTTACTTCAGCAAACTCGTTGCTTTCTTTAAGAAGCTTTTGGCTATCTGATGCAAAACCGTACAGATATGACAACAGAAGGTTGAACAACAAGGATGATTTTTTATTTAGATATTGGAAATCGCATCTTTGTGATTCATTTTCTTTAGCAATTAACAACTATTATCAGTAGTGGAATTCTATTTTGGTGTCATGAGTCATGCAATCACATTATTATTGTGTGTACACATTGTAATTTTGTCTCCTGGAATCCTGAAAATAACTATGACAATAATGTTCAATTCCTTACTGTTTATCTCTGTGAAAATTTTCATTCAATGAAAACGCTTTTCGGAACCAAAAACAAGTTGGATCAGACAAGTCTCTTCCATAAATATACTAAATTATCAGTGATTAAGCAATAAAATGCTTTTACAGATTAGTGGATCAGGGATCTGAAGTTGATTATTTACTCGAGTTTGTAGCTGGTTCCATAAGATAGATTATGAATATTCGTGGTCCAAAAGATGACTATAAAGATAAGAGGTAACAGGGAAAGAAGCGAAGTAAATGATGAAGCTTGATAACCCTAGAGCTGTGAATTGTTTAGAGAGCTTTAGATTATGGCTCAGCCCTTAGAAGCGTTTTGATATTCTTTATTTCATCAACAACATACATATATCAAAAATTCAAGAAGCATAAACCTTTCTCTAAAGAAATGAGGATCTCTCCTTTAGACTCATTACAACGAAGACCTAATTATATACCTCGAGAGATAATATTTATCATTAAACTCACGTAGAGTATACGAATAGATATAACATTGCAGAAAGACTGGAGCAGAAAAATCGATGGGGGTAGAGCTTGTTTGAAGTTAAAAATGAGTCTACGTTAATAAAACTTGAAATATTCTTGTACAAAAGAACTCCTGGCTAAGATGATGTAATTTAACACGCCTCGCTTTCAGCTCCTTGTTAAGGAAAGACCGAAGTTCGCAATGCGAATGAAAAGAATGGAAGAAAGGAATTCATGAAATATAATTAGAGTTCCATCATACACATGAATAACTACTAAAATGAGCACAGAAAAATTATTTCGTGAATACAGATGCTGAGAGTTTCTTATTTTCAAGTTTTAATGTGGTACCAATGCAGGTATTCAGAAACATGAATAAAAAGTATGCATATGGTTATGTCGTTTTCATCCGATAGAGAAATTCAGTTCAATTGTATTTCCCTTCAAGCAAAACCCCTGCATCTCTTCTTTGTTACATGGGAATTCGATCCAGCAGTGTTTTCTTTTTTCTCTATTTGGGTAGTATATATGTTCTTGTCATGTTTCCTTCCTATAATGCCAGACAAAATTTAAAGAAATGATAGGGTTGATATCACCTAGGAAGATGACTTAATAATTTCATACTCATTGTTTTTGAAGTGTTTGATACAGAAAAGAATAACTAAATTCTCGGGATACATTCACGTAACCTGCCATACTCATTATTTACTTTGTTACATCACCGACCAAATTCAATACAATGCAATCCTGAAGCTGCATTGAGAAAATAACACTAAAACATATAATTAATGTACTTTAACTCGGATATTGTAATTTTGACAAGAAAGGATGAACAGCCACATTTTCCCAAATAAATACTTCAATGCAAATTTTCTATATCAACACTTCTTTAAAATTTACTAATACTGAAAACATTAGCCACATATTCTGTACACTATGACTAAGATTTCGTAGAGGTTTCATCACCTAGACCAGACTGATCTTTTGTACGTACCTAAAGTGGGGCACTCCCGGGAGGGAGGATGAGGTGAGAGGAGACAGAGCGCGGCCGACCCCAGGGAATCACTACAATGCAAGGGCGAGGTCCCTACACTTTACCAGATAAAACCTCTCCGGCGGTGGATTTAGAACAATGTTCATCCTGACCCCGAAACAGTAACAAGGCCGGTTCGGAAATCGGAGGTCGCCTCCGTAGAGCCGGATACCATAGGCAGACTTACACAACTGTCACACACTACGCAATCTCATTCTTAAACATACCAATAAAAAAACTAACGTCATTTCATTTATATGTAGCGTCATATCATGACCTACTGCATTTTAACAAATGTTCTTTACTTATTCGAATATTCTATATTGATTCCTACGCCACATATTTAAACATACTTAAATATTTTTCAACTCTCGAGGCCCAAACCAAAGCAACGGTTACAAAGGTATTTGAGGATAGTTAAAATACATTTTAGGACTATGAAAATCTATAAATACTACTGCAAATCTACCTTTCTGGTTATTTTCGAAAACATTATTACTACAAATTTTATTTAGAAGTTCGTATAAATAAGGAAACTATTCTATTTACCTTAATGAGTAAACTTAATGGGGAAAAAGCAAAATCATTGTAAAAGCATTTAATCCCTTAGTAACATCTAATCAAATTTACAAATTTCTGGAAGATGCAAATAACATAAAAATTAAGAACTTTTTTTCTAAATGTGTTAATGGTAAAGGAAGAGCTACGGTGAAAGTGAGAAAGTGCACTGCGGAAATCAAAAACTCGGGATAGATATTTCGGAAACACGGGCAAAGAGCTCAAGATGAAGACTCCATAGCCATAGATTCACATTTTGCACTCTACAAAATGGATGAGCTAAAAGCAGTGTGCAGGAGTAGAGCCTCCACGTTACTTAGGGTAGGCCATTTGCTGAAACAGCCATAACAGGACCACCTGATGCGTCAGTCGACACCTTAACAAACGATGATTATATACGTGTGTGGGTACAGTTTCACTTCAGAGTTAGACATGCACATCTAATTACGCAAGGTCATGAGGTTAGCTTTTGTAGTTAACGAGACTACCCAGTGTTGCTGCAATAAACATCTCTCCTAGATACAACAGAAAATGCATGTTTAATTGCAATTCAATTGCATTCCATGTCTAATCTTAGATTTAGCAGTAAAACGGCTATCGCATTTACTTTCTCTGCTGATTACTTTAGTAGAGGAACTACTTATTTCTGCTACCCACACATTCGGTACCCAGATTACACCGTAAATACAGGTTTGAGACTCCTTGAAAAAAGAAAAGACATTTTTTACAAAAAGGCAGTGTGTGATCTGTGAACACAGTAAGTGAAAAATGTAAAGTCAGTTCAATATATGGCATTGAAGTTCAACATCTTTCAAGGGTACGGTCCTCAAAGTATAAATAAAATGTTCTAATTCAAACCACCCTTTACACTGAACATTTTTCGAAAATTTGATTTAAGAAAAATTGGTTCTAACAACCCTCATTCAAATACTATATGTTCAAAGCATTCCCATGAGAATTGGAAGGTAGGTGTCTAATTTTCTGCAAATAGCTTCTGAAGCTATACCTAGTAATTGTAAGGCAGGTATGTCAAATGTTTCTGGAATTAACCTTTTCAAGCTGTTGCTTGTTATTGATTTAATTTTCAGACATTAATACTTTACAAAAATGAGAAGTTATTTTTATTCTTTTAACTATTTCTCGTGGTCATGCAATGAACATGAATTTCAAATCCATCACACAATAGTGCCACACCCATTCAGATTACATTATTTATTGTGTGGTTCAAAAAAGTCCATAAATGTAAACTGAAACCGTGGCTATCAATAGGTATAGCTAGAATAATATGTTTTATATAATACTGATTTACAGAAACTCGTTTTTATTGACCCTTTAACTCCTTTGGCCATATCGAATCCTCTGACTTGTGAAACAAGGTTATTTAATCTTTGGTTTTTGTCATTTATCTTACTTAGTTTTACTCAAAGAATTTGTATTTAAAGAAGTTTTACTCTACGGAGAGAAGGGAAGAATTTAAAAACATTTGTGGGAACTCAAATGCGAGAATTTGGGTTGACAATCCAGAAACTGTCTACTCAGATACAGAGGTAGCCTGGAGGAAGTACTGTATTTTGCCTAAAATTCTATATGAAATATAATCTGAATTAGAAATTTTGAGTTTCTCAAATCTTACAAGAAGTATATAAAACGCAGATATATGTGTGCATGTCGTGAACAGCGTGACTCAAAAACTGCAAAACCTCTAAATAGCACACTTCGACTTTGACACGAAGATTTACAAACTACCCTCTACAGAGAAATCGTCCTAAATATTCTTGGTCTTATAAAATTTGTGCTTTATTAAAACATATTTAAAATATTTTCAAGGTAGGAAGAATACATATTTTTAATTGTGTGTGTGTGTGAGAGTGTGCGTGCGTGTGTGAATAACCAGTGAATCTCCCATATTTCATTGAATCCTGTATTATTTTAAATCACAGAGTATTATTTAAAAAGTCTAGAATTTATACAAACCTCCACTGCATACATATTAAAAATCCTTAAAATACAAAGTTTGTATTTTTTCAACTCTTTCGTGGCATTAAAATATTTCATAAATAATCTAAGGTGAAATTATCCCTCTGAACATTACCTTACGGACTTGCTTGAAAACTTCCCGTTCTCCTCTCCTGTCCTCCCCCCCCCCACCACCCTCTCTCTCGTTCTTTCCATTACAGAGCCGCTAATCCACATAATGTTTCAACATGCATATTTTAATTTCAAATAATTCTCCAGCAAAAATATCATAACGTAGTATGAACTAAGAAGAACCTTGATATAATCATTATAAGATACTCGTATAACGCATGTTTACGAATTTGCCTTAGTTACAGATAATTGTATATATTAAGTCTATATATATTATTATTAGAGCTTTATTAATTTCTAGCTCATGTTCATCGGATGTGCGTTTGTAAAAATGTTTGCTTAACCTTGCAAATGCCATACATATTGAATGGCATAAGATAGAAACAAAAGGTGCATTAAAACATTTAAAGTATTGAAAGGCAGTAGTAAAGAATGTCTCGTAAGTTGTTAAGCCCAGAAGGAAAGTTTAATGAAATCTACATGCTTTTATTACTAAGTCTTATAGTATGTATATTCCAGAATTTCATTTTTGTTTCTGCTGGCCAGAGAAACACACAACAGATCTTTCGTTTAAGAATAAGCATTTGGGATTCAAATAACCTCCGAAGAAATCTGCTTATTGCACATCTGGGTGGAATGCAGTGCTATAGAAGCAATAAATGTTTGGTCCTGGAAGTAATAAATAGCACAATTTATTCATATTTTTTAACTTGTTACATTACGGATTTCTCAAAAATCTTGAGGTAACGTAATATTTTCTCCAGCATGAATTTGAGCCAATTCCAAGGCACAACCAATAAAATTCTCCAGGCTGTGTATGAGGCCATAGAAAAACTGGTGCACTAACGTATACACAATTAGGACACACATTTAATTTCTGACAACAAAGCTCTAACGCGTGCTTGACCATCAAGGTGAGGCTTCGGTTTCTTTCTACTTCAAATATTATAAAAGACACAACGTTTTATTTTAAAAGTGCTTTTCATAAACCATTTTCCAAAAATGGTTAATTGTACGATAAATACAATCAAGGAGACATTCGCTGTTTGCATTAATCTACATTACACAACAACGTCTAACGTTATAATTTACGTAGTTTATGGATGTCATTTACGACAATAATTAAGCCAACAACGGTACTTCTAGCAATCTTCTTTTCCATTAGAGATATGCTGGTTTAAGCGTGTGATCTCTCATAGCACTTGAACACAAGAATTGTATTTATCGACCCTTCACGCAACCAAGCAATTATTATATGCCCAACAGCTTTCGCAATCTGCATCGAACCACTTTTGAACTTCTCTATTACTACAACTATAGTAAATAAAGTGCTTATTTTCAACTCAAAAATTCGATAACAAGATGTCACCGAAAAAGGAAGACTGAGGCTTCCTGAATTTCATAAAAACTTGTTTAGAAAAACATTCTATGATTGTGTTCTGCATGAACAATATAAAGGGAAAAGGAAAATTTCGTATAATATTAAACTTTAAGTTCAGGAGCTTCCAAGGAAGTGAAAAAAGACTTTAAAGAAAAACTGATTTACACAAACTAAGCTTTAAATGAAGAATTGTATGCAAACTTTGATTACTTTTTTAAAAAAAATAGCTAACGATTTTAATTAAGATGATATTTGTAAAACATTTCACAACAAATAAAATACACATTCTTAAGATTCTGTTCAAAAGCTTCTGAAATGCCATAATTATACATGACGTTTGCGGAAGGTAAAAACTTTTAGAGCACATGTGTTAAAGCACACAATTTACGCTAAATAAATAAATTCTTGTGGATATAGCAATATTCCAATTGATTTGAGGTTTTAAATACGTTTCCCAAATGGGTAGTTTTTACGATGATGATGATCATCATCATAACCATAATCATTAATATCGTACTCTTGCAAAGAATCTGGGATTTCAGTGTTATCATACAGCGATATGCTTTCAAAAATATAACTTATTTTACCTACTACCGTATAAAGAAATGTGTACATATGAACTAAAGTTCAGAGAAATGTGAGTAGAGAATGTCATATGAGTGTAACACATAATATGTTTTAGATGTTACATTGTTGAACTTCCCGCAGTTACGCTTTCGAGGAACAGATTATGACGATCGATTCATTACGAGAATTATTACAAGTAGATGATGTAATGCTTACTCTAAGTCTATTTCACGTATTTATAAAAATTAACAACCGTGCATATTCCTGAAGAGCTCTGCATTTTATAGAATCGATCGGGTAACTTATTGTTGAAGCACTCGCTTTCTTACATGATACACGCAAATTTGCATGAAGTCAAAACAGGTGATATGAAGCTTGCTAAACTTAACACTAGTATCGGGGCATGGAAGTTTCCAGAACAAAGTTCATACGCTCTCTTCTGCATTGAGTTATCTTGAGAGAAGCGTGCTTTGGCTATTATAGTTTATTCATCCCTTAGGGTAGTACGTTTCTGCCGAAGTTCTCTTATCTTCCGTAATTCCTCAACTTTATCTCAGTACTCCAGAGGATGCGTAGAAAGGAACACCATTGTAGTTTCGTATAACGTCATCACCTGTTCTATCGTTGGAAACGAATTTGTCCCTGGTGGTCGACTCTGTACGTGCTAGTGGAATTGACTTGCTTCCTAAGAAGTGGAAGACCTCACTCGGCTACCAACACTGAAAGTTTAACAAGGGAGCGTGATATCGGTTCTTGAAGAAGTTTTATACCGTTGCAAATAAAATTAATAAAAAAGGAGGAACAGTTAAATTTACAAGACTTTCTCTAGACGTTTCCATTTCATATGTATCTCTTACATGTTATGCCATACAAATAAAGAATTATTTTTGCATCTACCGCAACTTTATTCTTTCTAAATATTTTTCTCTACTTCTTACCTATAATGAATAGAGAATACCTATACACAAATTTTAAGTCGATATTTCACCGCAAATATATATTTTGACCTAAAGAGAAAGTCCATGTATGAGCGAGGAAACACATCAATAAAACGGAATATAAAATTAATACCAGGTTTGATCTTTAAGTTAAGGATGTTCGAGGAATATGACATGAAGACGATAAAGAAAGTTCTTTTATACAAAGTAACTCTTTACATAGAACAATTCCTTCTGCTTTATTCTTTCAAATTTTGTTGTATAGATTTTTATTACAATACCCAATATTTAAACACTTGCATGATAAATAAAGTATATATATTGAATTTATAAACAGCATGCAAAGTCCCTTTATTATGAAATAAATTAACTGTATCCTTGGTAAAACATAAGAGATCGATTAAACCTGACTACGGACATGGTGGAACTCCTTTGAGCAACTGATATATGTCAAAAATGTGTTTTTAAATTTAAACATTGTCAAAAATGTGTTTTTAAATTTAAACATTTCCACGATATTTCTTGTTACTGGTTCGAATTTCAGTTCTTATACTTTTCTCAGATGGGAAGCCAATTGCACTATTTTCTTGATACTTGGTTCCGCATTAATAATAGATATCTACTTGTGCAAAGATAAATTAGTTGCTAACACATGCAGTGCTTGAAGGAGGTTTAACAATTTTGGCAAACTGGTGATTGATTACCAACATCATTTAGTAACACCTTATAGTTAACTGCTGCATGAATAAATCAAAAATAAGAATTATGCAATATAAATGAAGTAAAAGTGTGGTAACCTGTAATAGTGAAAGTAAAATAACATCTCATGTCTGCAATAATAAAGATATCAAGCAAAAACTAAATTCCGCCATGCTGTTGCTCCGATGAAGGGGCCAAGGCCTAGCAACCAAAACTTACATCGCACACTTCCACCTACAATGGGCAATCATTTAATATAGCCCATGCATATAGGTGTAGTAAAACAGACAAAATGTCCAGCGCTGAATGCAAGAAATTACACTTTCCAGCACAGCAACATGAATAGGAAGTAAATAAAAGAACACCATGGACACCAAATTTAATACAAACTGCTTATTTTAATTAACTTCATATTTTTTCTGCAATAAATGTTTGCCTGTCTCTTGTGATTTCTCATTTATGCAATATTCAATCAGAATGGATGTACTCCACGCCTATTCGCAGATTATTTAAGACATGCATTTCATAGAACATATGAATATTTCTAAACAATCCCTTTTAATAAAAGCAGTTATAGCTTTGAGAGGATAACATTGTTATCGCTTCTCGCAAACACAAACTTCCCATAAATATTTTCTTTCGAGTTCACAGGTATATTTCCGGAAAACACGTAGGTATATTACTGATTCAAACCATTGAGGTAATAAGCGTAACGTAGAAGTTTTGCTGTTCCACTTCCTTTAATTTTATGTCCCTTCCACAAAATAATCTTATAGAAGCACAATTTCACAGTAATGAAATAAAATTTGCAAAACAAATCTAGTATGAGTACAGAGTAAAGCGATAAATACACTTTTAAATTCATATTTAAAATATACCTGGTCGTTAAGTGATGGCTTTAAAATTCCCAGATTCTTGTAAAACAATAAGGGAAAACAACAGCCAAATCACCAACAAAGAATATCCGGAAATAGCAAACCCTACAGATATTTTGGTTGAGATAAGTTGAATGTTCTACCGGGAACTACATATGTACATTTTTAGTGCACTAAGAATTTGGTTGATCAATGTATTAAAGTAATCCAGAACCAAGAGGACTTCACAGGCTATTGGGAGACAATTCAGGATATTTCATTTATTATTCAAATTCGTTGCACAGACAGTATTTTAATAAAAAATGGTTAATATATTTTTCAGAAAATCAGAAATAATAAGAAATCTGACATGTAAACGATGACGTGGAGGAATTTTTCGAAAATCTTAGATTAACAGTCTTGTAATATGCTGAAAACAAATAAAAAGTTTGTTACTCATATTTTTGCTTTGGATCTATACTGTAAATAGTCACACACACTCGCTTACGCGTACGCTTTTTGAAAATGCCTCTTTTTATATTTAGAAGTTCCACCATAAAGTGCATTTTTTTCGGAGGAGTGCGACATTTCCTCTGTTAAGTACATGGTAAAGAAATCTAAAATGATATAGAATGAAATATAAAAAACTCAAATCAATAATATATGTCTAAAATGGTTTCATTAATGAAATTGATATACATTATATCTGCTTTAAGATATTTATATTTTTCGCATTATAAGCTTTTTCTCCAACAATACGATAATATATGTAGCACGATACGAGCTCGTCCTGTCAGCACCGTTCTTTTTGATCTGAGTGCCTTTCCTGGGTTTCTTAGGTGCTCATAAATGACAAATTCAAGCGACGTACTTCAAACTTAGGTCTGAAGCGTTTCCTTTTCTAATTATTAATAATCCTTTTATTTCATGTTTAATAATGCCCACTTTTCGTGGCGCTATATGTATTAAGAATGGACAATGTTAAACTATCTGTTTCTTACAGCTTATCTGTTATACAAACTTATACAAAATTCTGTGTCTCAAAGACCAGTCATAGATAATGCTCACAATGTTATCATATAAAGCATATGCCATTATAACGAAAATTCTTACGCAACTTTTGAGAAAATAAAATATAAAAACTTTTTTTTCTGTGCAAAGAATTGCTTGGTGCATTCTCGAGGCCCTGGAAGACACTGCACTTAAGGAATGTTCTTTCTTTTTTTAATTCTTTTTCGCTCCTAATCTGTCCCTGTTTCCTCCTACATCAAAACCTCTCTTCCTTTCTCCCTCCCTCCCTCCTCTCTCTCTCTCTCTCTCTCTCTCTCTCTCTCTCTCTCTCTCTCTCTCTCTCTCTCTCTCTCTCTCTCTCTCTCTCTCTCTCTCTCTCGGTTTCCACTTAAGAGACTATATAAAATTCCATTTTGAGACAAAAAGAGTATACAACTAACAAAAAGAAAAAGAAAAGAAAATGTACTCATTTTCTATGCACAGAAAAAAAAAAATAGTAATCCATAACGGTTTATTTTGTTTCTTCCCAAAAAATTTCTGAAATACTTAGAGCAGCATTCTTTCACACCACCAGTTATCCACATTTAAACAGGATATAGCCACGGGAAATTGAATTAAAACAATGGTAGTGGAATTGGCTACAGCAAACATTTTTGGACATTTTGATTTAACATAATTTAGCTTAATGAAGTAAGTGCATTTGATCGAAGTTTATTACGGAACTATGGTTTTAAGAGTGTATTCCATTTTGAATTCCTTTAGTATTTTTAGCTTGATTAACAGCCACTGTGAATTTAAACATAGGACTTATATTCTGCTGGTTTATTGAATTTAAGAAACAGTGTACCTATAAGTAGTTAAATTTTGGAAGCCCAGAGTCCTTAAAAAACTACACTAAAGGAACGTCTTTGCAAAATCTTGAACAAATAACAAATAAATCAAATGTAAACGCTTCTAGAACCTTGCAAAGAAGAAGTATAGCGGTCCTGACAAAAGGATGGGAAAATAGCAGGTGGAGGATATGATTTAACGAGCAAAAAATATCAGAAGAAATCAGGGAGAGAAAGAGCACCGGGGGAGCTAGGGAGAGCCTTTGTTAAGCAAAGCACCTAAAATGAACAAAAAAGAAGTCTAAGGTTCATCTTTTTCTCACTATTCTGATTATTTTATGTTTACACAAGCTCGGCATTTCCATTACCGATTTAATCAAGCAAACTTTACATTTGGGAGTTACTTTATATGGATGGTGTAAACCTGTAACAAAATTAGCAACTTACTATATAAAATTATTGTTGCCTAAAATTTTAGGAAGGGCATATCATGGTAAGAAACGACATGTTCGAGAGAAACGCAATAAGAATATCTTAACTAATTGTTAAATGTTAAGCACTATGGTGACATGTCCGTTAGAATTCATGCCTTTTTAGATGCCGCGCTCGTTAGTTTGGGCTGTTTTTAAACTGCTGGGTTATGCTGATATCTGATCACAGTATACCCTTCTCTAGTTAAAACGCAAAGGAAAAGATGCATACGCCTTTATCTTAGTCCCGTTTATAAAGCAACTCTCACCATCAATATGTCTAAAAGCATATTACCAAGTCCCGTATCTGAAACGGGACTGTCACTACATGATTTCCTAAAATTCCAAGAATTTTATTTCCCTTTGTGCTTTCCACAATTCTATCCAACGTACCTGGTCAGTAACCTGACTCTCATCTCATTAGTTTTGGGTGAGAGATTCAGTAAAAACCTAATTACTGAAGAAGTGGCTAATGGCCTCAATATAAAAGTTACGCTGTCAAGCTAAGAGTATAACTCAAACTTATGCCATTATTCCTTGATGTCAAAGAAATTATTTATTGTAAATATTTATCTCTTTATCACTGCTATATGAAATTATAAATATTATATCGTGATGATTACTGTATGAAGGCGCAACTCGTTGAGTTTCTAAGGGCCAAGACAGAAGGGAAATCGCTGTACCACCACTGAAAATGTGCTTCTTATGTATGATTAATGTATCAAACCAGAAAATTAGCTTGTAAAAGATTAATGAAAAAAATCAATTAAAATGCATAGTGTACTTGTGTGATAAAGGAGGGAAAGAAGCTATTTACCAGGAATGGTTAAGAAGAAGAAATTAGTCTAGCGTTACTATTATCGCTTCCATTTAATCCACAAGACACTGCAAGAGTCATAAGAAGATAAATCCTATGCCTACAGCAGGGATAGTCTGGCTGACTCAGCTACACGCTAACTTACTAATCCCATGGTCGTGGGATCAAAACTACACCAATGGTTTTTCAGTGCACTTAAAAGCGACAGCTCGACATGGCAGTGACGCTGATTTGAGCCTGATATCGACAGCATTGTTGACAAACAAAATATTTATTTGATAGATAATGATTATCCGGGCTTGTGGACCGTGGTCTAGTGGAATATCTTCCAAAACCTTCCAGGAGATTTTCCACTACACCATAGTCCACAAGCCCGGATAGTCATTATCTACCAAATGACTCCGGCCGTGAAAGCCTATGAACCCGAAAGTCCTCTTACCATTTCCCAACTACCAGTTATTCAGATTTGTATCATGAATAATACCTCGGTGATCATATGGTCAGTGTTCTAAATTCTCAATTCAGAAGTCACAGGCTCAATTATTGGCTGAGTTAAGGAAAAGTTTCTTTAAATAGAATAATTCTTTGCCTTCCGCATCATCCCGAAGAGCACTACTAAAAATTAATAACCGGCGAACAGCAAAAATCTAACATTTCAAAAATTGGATATTTAAAAAGTAAAAATTCCTTATAATTTCGAGAAAGATAAAGGGTGTCATTTAAAAGAGGTAAAAAATGTACTACATTCACAGAACCTACCCTACCCTCTTTCTATTAGGTGTACAAACCACTTTACGAAAGCAAATCTTATCTACTTCAGTTTTATAGAGGTAAAGCTTTTAAGAAATAGCTGCATTATTATTCCGTATAGATTAATAGGGAATGCTTAAGGGCTGGACGTATATACTGGCCTTAAAATATTACTCTTTTTCCATGCTAGGGATGAAGCAATAGTGAAGGCCCAGTGACTGCTGTCCACCCAATAAAAATTTACGTAATTTACTTCATATTTAATCCGAAAAACTCGGAGACAAATACTACTTCGCAGCAGAGGAGCTACAAAAACGAGATCTACTTTGGCCCTACTAATAGTAGCAGGAATTTGGCCTATTGACTATGTCATTACATTAAGGGGTGCAACGTATTGGCTAAAGAAGGAAGAATATGGGAATGTGCTTTAAAATTATGGGAAAAAGATGCAACACTAAAAAAGAAGTGAAAAATATTTATTACAAGAATGGCAAGAAGACTGGGATAATGCACACGTAGGAAGAACAGTACATGATTTATTTCCGGTCATTAAAGAGAGGCTAAAATTGGAACATATAAAACCAAGAAAAGGATTTTTTTCATTTTGTAACAGGACATGGCCCATACACTGTATATTTAAAAAGAATAGGGAAGAAGAAATCAGATTTATGTGAGCAATGTAACTGTTTAGATTCGTCTGAACATGTTAATTTTGAGTGCTATAAATATAGTGAACCAGCAGAAGATGGTCGAAGGAAACTTCAAGGAAAATATTTATGGAACATCTTAAGAGATGCAGAAGATTATGTACATTTAGAAAATATGTCTTAGATAATATCCATTAAGGCGTTGGAGGAATACATGACCCGTGACAAAATATTTCAAGAAAGAAATGTAAGAACATTTCAATATACGAGAAAAGAATATAACTTAAGAGATCGTCGGAGGGAAATAGGACCAAGAGAAATTGAAGATACAGATTACCAGACTTGAAGACCTGATTTAAGACGCACAGCCGATAAATAGAAGACGCCAATTATGGACATCAGTAAGAAGATAGAAAGACAGAAATACCATAGACAAAAAGAGAATACCAGGAGAGAGACGATATATATGGAAGGTATCAGAACGGACAGACACAACTGATTATGCCGAAGCGGAGAGATGACTACCCGGATGTCTGGAACTGACGAACCAGCTCTATCTACTCATGCCAGTTCCTTTAGGCGATGGATACCAGTAGGAGGAAACTCTGGATATCAGCTGCAGAAGAGGTAATTTTAAAACTGTAGGAAACAGTCTTTCGTAGCTTGTTATAAAAATTAAAGCTGTATCTATTAGAAATGTAGATTTGATTTATATTGTTGGAGTAAAAGTAAAGTAGAAAAAAGACTGTTTTAGATAGATTAGATGCATATATTTGTAAGGTTACTGGAATCCAGTAATCTGTAGGTTTAGTTAGTTCGTTAAGGTATAAAGTAGATTATATCTGAAAAATTTGTAAATTGTTTGATGAAATCTGATTCAGAAGTTAATAAAGTTAAAAATGAAGTTTGCATAATAAGGCCTGGTATAGATTCCAGACACCGCGCTATTAGATATGCAGATTTTATTTTATTTTATTTTACTTTTTATGTTATTTTTATTTTACTTCAGATTACTTTCCTAAGGTTAAATAGTTTTCGCTGTTTGATGGACAAAAATTTCAAATTTACATTTGATATGAGCCGTTATCGTTGGAGCACTAACAGCTAAAAACGGGAATACCTAGATTTGGGTTTAAAATAAGATGCTATACTTATATGTACTGGAGAAAATAAGGCCTCTAGACTCCAACAATCAACAGTCTAACCGCACAAATGTTACGAATGGAACTCGTCTTTATCCACATGCAATAAAATATTCCCGTAAAGCACGTGCAGATATTAGCCATTCACAAATAAATCCTATTAAACAATGATTATATTGCACGTACGGGTTTCCGCAAAGGACAGATATGAGGGTTTTATGATTTACCTCAGGCTATGAAACAGAAAAGTATGAACGTGTTTAATATGTCCATATTACCTCAGTAAAATTGTTTTCTCCCTCACGTGCACACTAGCTACGGTTCGCGGTTTATCTCTCGAAATAATGTTATCTCTCTGAAAAGCCTAAAGCATCACTGTATTTCCTCCCAAATTAGAGAACAGCTGGGTCACCTCTTTACAGTAATGGCTCGCAATAACAGTGTTTTCGTGCTCAGCTTAACTCAAACATGATGTAGCAATTTCAGATCCTTTTTCTCTGTCCCTTGTGCACAGAGAAAAATTATGAATACCACCAAGAATATTTATGACAATTAATAGTAATTTATATTCACAATGATTTTATAAATTAACCCAAAATGTCTTCATAAAACCTTTTAATCAGCATAAACCTTTTTAAGGGGTCATTTCCATTAGGTAATTCTATGGCATACACAAATTATAGACTATGATTTTCATATCACAAATTATTATTATATATCTCTATCGTGCAGTGTTCCAATGATATGACAGAAGAATTTTGAAACATATTATAAGATTTGTAATTATCAAACAAGTATTTCAAAGTACACGTTCTTAGTGATCTATCTATTGAGTTGTAGTTTACTTATAGCATTATTTACAGTATTATCTAATAGTAGGGCGGTTCAATGTTATTTTTTCTCATAAAATGAAAATAAATATAATTATAGCAATACATTTAATTATTGATCCTATTTGTGATAAAATATTTCATGAAGTATAAGCGTCAGGAAAAAGTTCAGATTCCATATCGCGTCATTATGTATATATGTATACATATATATGTACACATACATATATATGTATATGTATTATGTATATTTATTATGTATATCAACATCAAGCAGTTGTATGCATTTTTGTATAAGAATGTAGTTGCTCCTAGTCTCTTTTCTTGCTACATTAGATTAGGGAACTTCAGTATGAGCCTTAATTGTGCAGATTCATGAAGAAATCTAATTGTTTTATTGCTTACTTGCTAATCTAGTTTAGAGCCGCTAAAATTATTTAATATAAATTGCTGACTTGCAACGACATATATTGTTTCTAGAGGAACAATTATTACCTAAGTATGTGCTTTTAAGAAGATGTTTTTAGTGTGAAAACATGTAGGCAAACAATGATATAATACCTACTGTAATTTTAAACGGTATGAATTCTGAAAATACGTTTGAAGAAAGCTCGCAACATAAGGAAGTATGACCAAGAATGAATCTTCCACCATAAAAAAGTAGATGCAGTCGTGATGTTGTTCACCAACGGAATGAAAGTTCCTGACAGGAATGTACCACCCTATATAGTGCGACAAGGTCAGCGCAAGTGTGTGACAGAACGCATGCTACACAAGGAGTAGAACCGTTAAAACATCATGCGCCGAGAAGCGAGAAGATTTATTCACAGAAGTATAAGGCCTCAGATGTTTTAGAATGGGCTGTAACTAAAGTGATCCAAGTGTCATAAATAACTACACGCATGGTTTGAAAAAGTGGTATCGGAACAGTGTCTAGCCCTCTTGCATCTATTTCCCCTGGGACTTTCTTTGCTGTGGCGAAATATACCATATGCAGATGATTTGATAGAGAAAGATGAGGCAGAAAAAAGTGCATCAGGTACTGTCAACGTCACACCACTGCAGAAGCTCAATTTCAGCCTCACATACGTACGACTGCAGGCTTTCTGTCAAAGGAAGATGAAGGAACATCAGCTTTAGAGAAAGTGAAAGAGAGAATACAAAAAACAAGATAAAATTCAGAAAAATCTAAATAAAACCCCTCAACCTCGCCTAAAGGAAAACTGTATCTTTGGAAACCAAATTAAAAGACCTAACGCCATTAGGAATGAACAAAATAAGATAATTCGCGGCATTAGTATGAACATATTCGTATAATTATTATTAAATTATATAGCGAGAGAAAGTGTTCATTATGCAAGTACAAAAAACAATATGTCACTCACTCTATTACAGAAAAATTGCGAGATTTCCTTTAGTTTTTACTTCTGCTAGGGCCACAGAATAGATAAATCTTAAATCCTGTTACACAAAAGTTCTCAAAAGGATATCTCGACGTTCCTAATGACTGGGCTTTGAAACGCTAAGCACTTCAAATAGAAAGACAATAAATTTAGGTATCGTTTGACTCCAATTTTAATACTGTGGATCAAAAAAAATCCACTTATTGAACATGAGAGATATAACAAGCAGAAAATACACATACCAAAACTTCAATAATAAAGAAAAATACATACATGCAAGTATGCAGCTTCTGTAAGTTTTACACCTCGATTAAACACAGAAAGCAGAATGTGTTGAAAATGCTCTTCGTTGTCGACTTGACACTCGATTGTAGTGATCGGAAAGGAACAAACTGTGAACAAACATATAAAAGGTAACACACTATTTTGTAGAAAATAAAATTTTCTATCGAATAACATGATGAATTATTGCACCTAATAACAATGAAAACGTAGTGTTATTAAACCACAAATATAAAAATGAAAGATTTTAAGTTTAGCTAAATGTTCAATGAAAACAAAAATCAAATGAATATTCAGACTTAATAATTTAAAGTAAAATGTAGCGACTAAAATGTACTTTAGATTTCGATTTAAGCTTACAACAAAAATTGAGTTAAAGGGCCATGGCCGAACATTATTAGCAATGCATCAATTGCACCCAACACCTCAATTTCCTCTAAGGTGCGTCGATTGTAGCAGCGGCTCTGAATAAAGGATTCCCCAAGTCTAGATTATGTACTACACAAAATAAAACTGGATTAAAGCAATTTATAAATGAAAATTAAAATGTATCTTAATGTTAGTCTGATTGCTTTGGCCTTTTTACTATATAGTGGGAACATAACACTTACAGCGCAGCCCACATTTTAATAAGCTTTGTCTAGCTGTTATTAAAATATTGATCCTTTGTTGTAACAACTTAGGCTTTCATGGCCGGCGTCAATCCAATCAGATGTAGTGGATTCCGGGCTTACTGGCCGTGGTCTAGTAAGTAAATGGAAAGTTTCTGACGTTTCACTGGTCCGTGCGTCGGGTCCTGTAGGGGAAGGGATCCATCCCCTTCAGCTGCCGAGGTGCGGGCGCTACGGACCCTTAGCACTCGTGGTACCTCTGAAGTTACTAGAGGAACCTCGGGCCGAACTGCCGAGCCCCTCTCGTCGGGGAGTTGTTCGGATTGGGTTGGACTCGAGGGGGCAGTGTGTTCCCGACACCCACGGGGAATTGGGTACCTCCGGCCAGGCTACGGCCGCCCGGAGGGGGTATAGGGTTGCCTGCAGAGCTAGTAGAAGGTGTGCTACATCACCAGCCGACCCCACTGACGTTTTCGGTAGTCTTCTCTGCGAGGTTGACGCGCGTAAGTGGCGTATGGACTTCTATCCCGTCTTGACGTTGTGCTCAGCGGGGGGGGGGGCTTTTTTAGACTCCAGGTATTGCCCCATGGAAAGAGCCCCGGAGTATCCATTGCTCCCGGGTAGAAAGGGGCCCGGGTCCTTGATTCTACGCGTCCATGACTAATGGGAGTAGAACCTCTGTACTTAACTGTCCGTGCGTCGGGCTTTCTCAGAGGACTCATGGGTACGAACCTCGAGTGCTCCGGCATAGCGCACCTATATGTATATATAGGCGGGAGAGATCGTGTGCTTCCCTCCTATTTGCTGCGAGTCCACAATGATTTGATCAGTGGCTGCTCGTGGAATAAAAGGTGGGTGTTCATAAGACCTACACTTAAAATGCACACTAACACTATCCGCTACTGCTACCACCACTACTACTAATGAGTGCTAGCTCCAACGCCCCACAAAATTTTATACAATCTTAGCCTAGAAAGAATGTATCTATTCCTATCACATTGCTTATTGTGTCACTTTACTGACAGTCTGTAAGCTGAACATTAATATTCACACGAACAAACATGGCGTGAGACCGGCAGTCAGGTTGGTAAGCCTTGGTCCTGTTAAGACTGTCGCGCCAGTGGTTAACTTAACTCACTTTAGAGCTACACAGAAGGCACGGAAAGCTAAACAGCACATTTCTAATACTGCAACCACATAGCCATTTACAGGTTATGTATACATTGGTTTTTGTAACACGCTTAACTGTCAAATTGGGCTGCGGACGTCCTAGTCGCATTATTACATTATTTTCTTCGCAAGCCACTTTATCTATTTTATTTCTTAAAATGGAATCCACCGAGTTCGTAGCTGCCTATTGAGAGAAGTTCAACAGTCACAAAGATTCCAAAATCCTCGCGATCGGTCGCTGCACACAACAAAGAGTAATTGTTTTGCGTTAAAGAACTGGCTGTACTTGATGTACTAAGAAACTCACAATTGTCTCATCTGCTGACTATCTAAAAATTCCAGTCCAAACTGGACTGTAAAAACACGCCGTATTCAAAGCAACATAAAGCAACAAAGCAAAGGCTGAGAGCGCTAGGAGTTGTAAACATTCTTCGTATTTACAGATATTTGCAGTTAAGCTCTATAGATGGTAGCACTTCCCGGAAATGACCAAGAACTCCTCTGGCGTTGCCAATGTGAACTAACGTGCACATCGAAACTGTGCTCTGATCTGGGCATACCCGACCAATGCCTGTCTGTAGCATTTGTCGTCTACGCATGCGCAGAGCTTTAAACGTTACATGATGTGCTAGCACAGGAGAAGTGTGCTACCTACAAGGTTGCCACATACTCATGTTATCGCCGTCAAATTACTACACATTAAGCAATGAGCGCGGCAAATACAAATAACGAATGAAAAGAGGAAAAGGGCTCCTATAAGACAAATATTGGGAGTTCACATGCTCTTGTGCTCCTAAGCAGCAGCCGCCCCTGTTCAATTGATCCTTATATTCATTATTAATATCTTCTGATATGTTAATATGAAATGCTCCTTCCACCCTACGGTTTATCGCATCGCTCTCAAATATTAAATTTAATTAAGGATATGAAATTTGAGTTTAAATAGTTCAATATATTTGTGTGTATATTTTATTTAAAGTAAACAGCTGAAAATAATTTCAACTACACTATTTAATATATTCAACTGGAGCACACAATTTTGAAATACGTAATTTTCGTAGCTTTTCTTAAAGATTCAAGTTAAAAACTGTGCTCTATGGAGCATTTAAAGGATAACAAAAGCGAAAACAAAAGGACTTGAGAAAAACAATGGGATAAAAGATGTACTTTACTTAAACGGTAAAGGTCCTATAAAACAGGCACTTACATCTTAAAATTTGTTGATTAAAACTATTTAGGAACCATCAAGCTGTAAAGATGTGAAAAGCCAATAAAATGCGAAATGTGCTACATTTTACCGAATTTCAAAGAATCGCGGCCTTAATTTTAACAAAACGACACACTTAAGGAAGATTAACAACCCAAGCTGTAGATCAGCTGAAGGGATTACCGTTATCGTTTCGTACTTACATTATAAGTCTAGAAATGATTAGAAAATATTTATATTTTTGCTGAACATTCAAGGACTGAATACTGTAAAATTGTTAATTCTTGCCTTCTCAGAATAACGCCTCCTAAGAGAGTAGCTCATCAATTTCAATCTTCCCTGCTAGTTAACTTCAAGCAGCTGTGCTCTCTGGGGATGCTTAGGTTCAAAGTAAATTAAAATAAAGGCATGTTTTATTCCTTTAAGAACGAAAGTAGATATTTCATCCCTAATTATCTATCCTCCAAATGGGAGGAAATGTACTCATTACAACTGCGCTACAAACAAACCAGAAAGAGGGTAGGCATCTACAGAACTTTCCAATTTCGAAGAATCCCATGAAGCAGATGATGTTACAGTAAAGATTCAATGATGCGTAACACTCGCGGAGGAAACTTTTAACAATGGTCTTCCCTTCAAATCCAATTAGCGATATGATAACCGTGCACAGCTTCCTGTTCTTTTCTCCATGTCATTTTGCGCTCTAGCAAGTAGGGGAAGTTCGCTTCGTAGATTAAAGCCTGAAACGACCACCACTAAACTAATCCGGTATGAGTCAGAGAGAAGATATTGTAACCTGAAAGTGCATTTTACATTATTTACATCGAATTTGTTATTTCAGAACAAACAAACTCGTCCACAGTGAGTATAGCAGCTAATACTAATATAACTCGTGTACTTTTTAAATAATAATTGATGGTGTAGCAAGAGACAGAAGAAGATAGAAATAAACAAATAAATAAATAAGTAATGCAATTATACCAAATAAACTCATCTTAATGTACTGTAATAGATGTTTCTTCACCCTAAGGATATGCAAATTTATAAATATAAATTAACACATTCTTAAATTTTAAAAAATGATCTTCAATGTGTGGGCAAACTACGAATATTCAAGAATTTGACATTATCCAATATAATATGCTAGAGACGCATCAACGAATACAGCTTTAAGAAGTTATATTCAGCGTGCAGCCTTTCCCATGATATGGCTAAAAATGAATTATTATCTTCAAATCAAACCCTTGAACGGTGCTTCTAGTGTTCACTTTTTAGTGTAGATTAACGGTTTGAAAGTAGTTTTCGCATTCAAACCTGCGAAGTGCATAGGACGGTGGTAAACCGATCTCAATTTGCTTTAACCGGTATAGGCGTATGCACAGAAGGGTACAAGCTTCTTGGTACCTTATCATTTTTTTAATTTATATAACTGAAAATTTATATGTACCTGTTTTTCTCTTAGGAGGGATTAAATGACTTACACCATTAGTTCTAAATTTAACATATCGATGGCCCATTATCTAGGAGTGGCTAAAGCATGATATTTACTAGTTATAAAAATTTATTCCATTCGCAGAATACTTCTCAGAATATTTCAAGATATGCATTATATTTGTATGTAAATTTTTTAAATATTTTCTTTTAATAAAAGCTGTTGCCACTATTTCTGGGAACATCAGAATGTTAGATAACTATCCCATGTAAAGATATTTTGAGGTTGGTAGATTTTTTGAAAACAAATTATATTTTATGACGCGTCCTTGGCGGTTACAGGACTTAAGCACCAAATTTGTATCATTTATTCGACTTTCCGTGAGAAAAAAAAAACGCACGCAAAACAAACACACAGCGATAGAGACGGACATATTTCCAAAAATGCTGTCAACTAAACCATAGACTTTCGTTAATATCTCTATTTTGAATATTTCAAGTGCAATGCATTAGGTAAGTATTTTCCTTACCCTTTGTATTACGAAAATATCGTATTATCGAAAATGAAACCTGTAAATCAATACAAAAATCAATACAAAAATGCAAAAATCATTTAGAACTGTATTTAAAGTGCTTGGAAGATCTCCACGTACATGAAAAGTGTATTTATGTTGTGACTTTGTGGGTTCGTGAAATTAAAAGTCCAGGTTACAACCACTAAAAATTACCCTTTTTCCGTAGAAATACACCTTGGTCGACCTTACAGTACAGAATTACGCCACATACACAATACAACTTGCAAGATCATCGACCACAAACACAGTTCACACAGCTGTTCACGCACACGAATACAATTAACAATGGCCGCGCCGTGGCTCAGTGGTTAGATCTCTTGGCTCTCACCAAGGCGGCCCGGGTTCGATCCCAGGTGACCGCAAAGTGAGTTTTGTGGTGTACAACACGGCGCTCGGGTGGGTTTTCTCCGGGACCTCCGGTTTCCCCCGCCATCTCATTCCACCGGTGCTCCATCTTCATCTCATGTATCATCAGTGTCACCGCCTGCTGTGCCGTATGTAGTAAAAGCGGGCGTTAAACACTACATACATTCCAATTAACAACTGCCCCCTTGACGTCACGTCACGTCACGTCTGGTACTGACAGGCTGTGATAAGACCGAAGACTGTTGCTGCGTGCCCACCAGGATTGGGTTTTACCTCAGGTAGGATTTACTTTTCTTAGGATAGTTAAGGATGGGTTTTTTGTATTAGGGTGGTAAGACTTGAGGTAAATGTGTAGTGAAAGAAACGTTATAATTATCCTAAATGTACTAGTTATTTCCAAAGTGATGTTTTTCCCCAAAGATTTCCATATTATCTATAACAATGGGTCACAATTACCTATTTTTGTATTGCTCTTAGAAAGTATTTCAAGAAATGCAAACAAATTTTAACTAACCAGTTGAAGTAACAGAAGTTCCAAATAATGTTTGAAATGCTTGCAATTATGCAAGTAAGCATATGTTGACTTTCCGAAAGCTATAGTGCGATAGTATATAAGTTATAAAATGCTGATTATATTTTTAATTGTCAGGAATGATGATTCTATGTGAATATTGATTTACTCATTGGAACATATTGTTATTGTCATACAAAAATGGAGATTCATTGTAATTTTCTACGCTGAAGGGCATGACAACACAAGGACGTTACGTCGATAAACATGCAAGACTAAAGGTAAATTTGAAAAGACAAAGAACGGCACATAAAATAAAATTAATTTGAATTTTAATGTATTTTAAGAAAAACTATGCTCTTAATAATAGAGCAAGTTCACATAATAGGTAAATCACATTTTTCGCCCCAATACAGACTTGAAAGCACAAACTTTTATACTTAACTCCGCTCAAACAGAGCGGTCCATACCATTTCATCTGCTAATATCTCATTTCTCCCTTACTAATTGTCTTCTTGTCTTCAGTAAACCAGGGGCTTCTATTACCTCCAGGCTTGACTGAAACTTTCTGGTCCAAAGCTATTTTGGACCGAGAGGCTCGACCTAAGACAGGCCAAAGTAATATCTATGTTCTCACCACAATATTAAAACAGCAGATTTTAGTTTTTGTAAAATAATATTAACAGTTATATACTAGCTATAAAAATAAGGATAATTTTCAACTTCTAGAGAAAAGAAATCCGTCACTAACATTACACTTCCATAAGTATATGATGAAGAACCTGGACATAAACTAATCTTACTTCTGTTTTCTCTATCGTTTAGCTATCCTAATATGGTACAAATGCCAATCTAATGGTATGATTGAGGACCTAATTGAATGATTTCATTTATCTTCACTAGCAAATTTTATGAAGATATTTGCAATCTATTCAGACGTTTGTGTCCATGCGTTTCCCTTGCAACTGTTATAACTTCTTAGAGTCATGAGATATTCCTTGTAAGATATAGAATCATCTGATATTGGCATGAAATATCGTCGATTTTGTATTTCCGACTTCCTTAGCTACCCTCGCTCAATCAAGTTATGGAAATGGTGTATAGCCTGTAGCTTAAGGGTATAAGTTATACGACGTTAGGGAGAGAGCTCGTTCATGTATCTATCTACGGATTACCTACGGATATATGTAGCGGAAACGATACTCAGAAGAGAAAGAGAAAGATGAAATGAAGGAACAATAGAGGCTACAGGTAGCAAGCAATTACCCCATAGAGCTGAGCACAAGTTTTTAGCAATTACTGGTTCGTAGAGACCTCCCTCTATTGGTGCTGCTCAGAGCGGACGACTAACGTCCCGTACAACCAGGCAATCCATAGCGTCCATGGAGAATATTCTTTCCTTGGACAGGTATCAGCGCCTCTTTCCGCCCCACACGAAACCTAGACACATCTTAAACATGTTATGGATGCAGAATAAAAAGGAAATGAGGGGAAGGAGATTCTCATAAATGAGAAATTACTTACCATTCGCCTACCTAACCATGGAAAACCATGAAAACCACATATTCAGTTGGACGGTCGAGAGGAAACAAACGCAATCTCCCAATATAAGCCTCATAGATTACTATGGAGCCAACTCGTTCGGTGAAAGTACCTTAGATGTTAAAACTATTATCACAATGTTGCTCCGATGATCGCAAAAGATGGAGTTTTAGAGCTTTGCATCTTTTCTATGAAATCATAATTATTTAATGACATAAAGATAAACAGTTGTCTAAAAGAAACAAACCTAAAACACCACTATTCAACATAATTGGGACATAACTGATATTTGGTGAGGGATTACAGTCTTTAAAAGTTTTGGAAATAGATGAACAGTATGACACTGATAATATTAATTTTAGTTGTTTAAAAGTCTTGGTTAACTAATTTGTGATGCCAAGCTGCGTAACCTTTTTACGCGTTATTGTAGCATACGCTTGCAATGGGTTCATGCAGAGGTTTTTTTAGATCCTGATTTACCGAATTTACTGTTATATTGATTCATGGTTTTTTCCGGGATTAACCGTGTCTTGAAAATTGAGTTTCTTGTTTACACAAAGGTTTCTTAAAAAGGAACATTAAAATGTTTTTGGCGTAAGCATTGCAAACGTATTATATCCATAAGCAGATACGATTGTTGTATCTTCTGTTTTTCCAGTTGCTATCATAACCAAACAATGTACATGGTGAAATATGCGCGGAACTTTTCCTTTATCTACATGCACTTAACTAACAGCAAATAAAAAGAGAGTGCAGTGTATCCAAATATTAAAGATAAGCGCGCGTATGTGTATAATTAAAAAACGTAAAAGTAGTTAAATAGTAAAATTAGTAGTATTTTTGATTCAGAATGTTCACCTAGGTACACAATATTAGCTTATCTACAAAATTTAACTTTTGGATGTCAAATCTTTTCTAGAGGAGGATGGCACATGGCTGCTGTAACAACAGATCCGAAATCTTCACAATGAAATGCAAAAGGACAGAATCCAATGAGATTCCGATATTGAAGGTTTACCATTTAATATGGAATTGTTGCACATTAATACATCATTATCCATACTTTATACAATGCCATAATATAGTTTGGTTATTTATCGGTGCCGCTGCATTATAAGAAACATCCCAGTATGAAAGGAAGAAAGCTGAATGCTTCTGTAAACTTCTTGGCTTCAAATTGAAGCTTGCCACCAGGTTTTCCTCTAGCTGTCAAACCATTTCCATTTTCCCTCGGCAAGCAGGGCTGATAGGAGTGTGTAACTTTCTTATTCAGTGCACACAACCTGATCAAAATCCCCAAGGTAAGCAAACACCTACAGAACGTGCAGGGATGTTCAAACTGCTCAGGGAATGGGAATATGCCTATCTGGCTCGAATTACAGATACAAGCTCCAGTGTCCATAGTGAAATATCATTGCTATATCATGACCATTTACTCAATGCTTGTGTCTAAGTGTCTGTCTGTCTATATAAAGATGGATATCTGGCTAGAACTATACATAGAAGCCTTTAGTATGCATAGTGAACTAGGCTTTAAGTTTATTCTTAGACATAAAACTACAATATTTACACGCATTTCTGTTCCAAAGGTTTTCTTTCCTTTCCTGGCTCATTCCTGCTGCTCTATTCCTTCTCATTTTTCTGCCATTTCCATATTTATATCTTACACTTAGTAGTAGGTATTTCTTCTAGGTTGACAGAATGTCCAAGCTTCTTTGGGTAATTACACTTTCCTCTGGAATTTACGTGATGTATCCGTAGAAGCTGGTTATATCTAACACAATGTCACACGAGCGCTGTAACACCCTGTGGAAGCAGCTGGCAGCGGAAGGCAGGGGAGGTTCGGTTAGCCACACCTCCCCCTCGTTTGTCTTATAGTGGTGACAGCCAGTGGTCAGGAGAAAAACATGACTGTGCCGTCTGTTTCTCTTACACCTGGTTCTCGATCCTTCTTTTGCTGGAACATTCTCGCGGACACTGGAAGGCGGCGATATTCCTATATAAAGGGGGGTTGCAGACAGACGGGGGTTAGTCAGTCAGTTGGTTAGTGAGTGTGAGCGAGGAGACAGTCGCAGTTCTTGGTGTAAGAGTTAGTCAGTGACGTGTTAATGAACGAGAAGATTGTGCAACGGAAGACTGTACGTAACTGGTATGTGCATCGGAGTTTATGTAATCGCGAGTACAAGTGAAATTGTAACGGACGAACTGGTGAATTGTAATTGTGTGCAGCAAGTAATTCTGTGTAATTGGCAAGTGTTAAACTGTAAGTCGGTGGAAATAAAGAACATTTTTGAGTGGTGAAATTGGACTTTTCATTTCACGAACCCACAAAGTCACAACTGGTGTCAGGAAGCGGGAAAACAACATCACCGAACATTACAACCATGGACGCGGCATTGGAGAAAATTTTGGAGAAGATGATGGAAATGAAGGCGGAACTGAAAGAAATGAAGACGGCAACTGAAAACCTCGCTGCAAAAATAGAAGCGGCAAACAACAACCTCATCGCCGAGTTGAAACAAATGAAGACGGCCAACGACAACATCACCGCGGAACTGAAACAAATGAAGACGACCAACGACAACATCACCGAGAAGATGGAAGAACTGAAGGCCAAGTTAACCACAGAAATGAGAGCAGCGAACGGCAGTCTGGCCACGGAAATGAAGGCGGCGAACGAGGCTCTCGCCGCAAAGTTTGAGGAACGGTTGGCCGGCGTGAGGGATGACGTCACGAACCTGGGCAAGCGGAAGGGTCAAGTAGACGACCGCCTTAATGATTTAGAGGAAAAGGCCGACAACATCGCAAAACCCCTCACCCGACTGACGGAGGAAAACCGGCCTTATGTGTGGACGGAGGACGCCGAAGACGCTTTCCAGCACCCGAAGGAGACCCTGTGCAGTGCTCCAATTTTGGGTTTCCCACAACCGGGTGGCGCCTTCATTGTGGACACCGACGCTAGCGACCATTGCATTGGAGGTGTCCTATCGCAGATCCAGGACGGCCATGAGCGCACAAGAGTGGAAGAGAAGGAGCGTGCCGCAGCAGTCCGAGTAGTTGTGGCAGTGCCTGCTGAAGGCTGGGATAGCGCAGGCTTGAGGAGGGAGCAGCTGGCGGACGCAGACTTGGGGCCACTCTTGAGGGAAGTGGACGCAGGGACGAGACCAACCTGGGAGGACAACGCACCGAGGAGCGCCACCTACAAGTCGTACTGGGCCCAATGGGACTCGTTGAAGACCAGAGAGGGCGTGCTGTTACGGGTATGGGAGTCACCCGATGGGAAGGCGCAGAGAGAACAGTTGGTACTTCCCCGGAGCAAGGTCCCGGAAGTCTTGGAGGAAGAGCACGCCGGTACTTCAGGAGGACACCTGGGAGCGAACCGAATGATTCACAAACTACGACAGCGCTACTTCTGGCTGAGACTCCGAGCGGATGCTGGTGGTACACCTGGACCGCCTCGCACGCTACGATGGTGCTGTTCGGGGCGAACAGCTTTGAGGAGGGAGCAGTGTCACACGAGCGCTGTAACACCCTGTGGAAGCAGCTGGCAGCGGAAGGCAGGGGAGGTTCGGTTAGCCACACCTCCTCCTCGTTTGTCTTATAGTGGTGACAGGCAGTGGTCAGGAGAAAAACATGACTGTGCCGTCTGTTTCTCTTACACCTGGTTCTCGATCCTTCTTTTGCTGGAACATTCTCGCGGACACGGGAAGGCGGCGATATTCCTATATAAAGGGGGGTTGCAGACAGACGGGGGTTAGTCAGTCAGTTGGTTAGTGAGTGTGAGCGAGGAGACAGTCGCAGTTCTTGGTTAAGAGTTAGTCAGTGACGTGTTAATGAACGAGAAGATTGTGCAACGGAAGACTGTACGTAACTGGTATGTGCATCGGAGTTTATGTAATCGCGAGTACAAGTGAAATTGTAACGGACGAACTGGTGAATTGTAATTGTGTGCAGCAAGTAATTCTGTGTAATTGGCAAGTGTTAAACTGTAAGTCGGTGGAAATAAAGAACATTTTTGAGTGGTGAAATTGGACTTTTCATTTCACGAACCCACAAAGTCACAATAATCTACTCTGAATTCTAATACGTATTCTTTAATAAGGGCTCTTAAGTTTTATGATTCTGAATGTCTTGGTAACCATACTAAGAAGTCAAATTTCAAAAATAATAGTTTCTGTGTTGATCATTTATTAGTTTTCCAAATGTTAGCCTCACAGTATCAGTTTTATCACTACTGGTATATGTAATTGTAGTTAAGTTTCCTTGGTTACAGATTTGTCCTAACATACCAGGTAAGTCAGCCGCGCCTTACTCTTTTGGAAGGTCTAAGGCATGTGAGCCTTACTAACTGTACTGCTTCACTTTCTTAGAGAAGAATGCGAAAAATTCTGATGAATAGCGGTTTAAGGGACAAAACGTACTGTTCGCTAAAGTACACCTCAAAAACATAAGACTCCTTTACTGAGAGCGAATTCCAGTTTCCAGATAATTTTACAAACACTTTATAATAGTCTACATGGCAAAGTAATTCAGTAAACACCTCGGAAAAAGAGGACCTATCATATGAGTACACTAATAACGTCAGCTAAAAAGAAATTGGCGGATTCTTGTACTCAGAGCAGGGGTTTGATGTCAAAAATTAGGATAAAAATAGATACACGCTCCATCCATCATGGATGGAGTCAAAACGGACATATTAAACAACGGTTTATATAACTTTTTGCTTAAACTACGTCTTGTACATCCCAATAAACATGCATAAGAGATTTTGCCATTTATGCAATAATATTAAAACGCCCAACAAATGATTAAAAGTGTCTTAAAAGACTAAATCAAGCACAAGAACTCGCGAGGTGGCAAAGGTATAGCGCCAGGCATACAAGTCGTACTACTGAACCCAAGACGTGCATTCAAGCAAGTCTCGAAATAGCTCAAAGTGATTATGACGTCTCCTGTGCTCTAACGCCCGATGACACAGGTTCGAGTCTCAGCATTGTAAATACTCTGTTTTTATGTTCATCAAATCTTGGAAACCAACTTCACAATAATCTAATTATAAAGTCCCTGAGGGCGTGTGTTACCCAAGAAGGTCATCAGTTCGAGCACTTGCTTCGTTAGAGGAGTCGTGTTCTAGGAATAGAAAAAGGGTCATTCGAGCGCCACAAAACATACCAATTTGAAACGAATAATTCTATGTCTGCAAAATTGTGTTTAACTTCCATGTTAAACTCTGATACTGTAATGTCCATTTTACTATGCATAAATGATCATTTTTCAATTGCACATACCTATAGGTGTGTTGAAATAACTATCTACTTGTAGTTCACCAATAAAGAAACATAAAAAAAACATAAAACCAAAATATAGCAATTAAAAATAAAAATAATAACAATTTTCAGAATAACAATGCAGAGGATTCGAAAGACCGTCACGCAGACAAATGAGATTGTAGTTTAGTTTTGCTCTAGTTCCAACTGAGCTACCTAGTAACGTGTGTGACAAACATTCCGTGCAGCACATAGTATTCGTGTTAACTATATTTAACATATAGCATTCCAGTGAACATTTGCAGACGTGCAAACCTCAACTGTTTAATTACGAATATATTACAGGCGATGCAATAACATCTATATTAGTACTAATTTCATTAAGTGTTTAACATCCACGTTAAATATGCGGATAGAAGCTAGTAATGGGGTCGATGTTTTCATGTTGGAATATAAAATGCAGATTTCATAAATATCGAGAATAAGGGGCAGCTGACTCACCTGGTATAGCATTTAACTGCCTGTTGTTACTGCATTCTTATCTGTTCTTCGTTAATCCTATCCCTTATGTCACTCTCGTGTCTATCTTCCCTGAGAACATTAACTTAAATTTCTTCACAGCCTTTTCTGTAATCTCCTTGATTTTCGATACTTAAATTTTCACTCTCCACTCCGAATTGCATTTGAATGGTTAATCTAAGTTTATCTTTAGGTTATAATTTTTATATTCTTCTAACAATACAAATATATTCACCATATAATTCATGTCTTCAATTGATCTCTTTAAAGTAATGACAAATGAGATGGGTCACAAATTTCATTGTATTTACTATGGTGAACGTGGCCTAGAAAAAAACATTTAACCAATATATGTATGGTAATATTTATAGAAGTTTGGGAGACAAGAGTAATGCAGAAAGCGCTTTCAATTCTAGCTGTTCTACTTCTAACATAAAGCAGCAAGGAAAGAAAATAAATTCAAGTACGAAGATATGAGATTTTTAAAACGAATGCTGAGGTAAAAGGTCACATATGTAATACTAATAGTAGAGTACAATTTATTCAAGAAAAAAGAAACTCCTTTAGAAAGCTAGAATGTGAACATATCGACAGCATGGATTTAAACACATAATTAAAACAAATATATCTCCGTACTCTACAGGATAAGATATTAATTAGTAGGCTGATTCAACAACGAAAAAGAGGTTTTGAGGAAAGAATGGCTTTAAAGACTATTCTGGAGGTAGAAGCATAAGAAAAGTAAGATTCATTTCTACGGTGACTCTTGAAAACTTTTGAGAGTATTTAATTATCCAAACAGCAACACTCCCTTCCATTAACTAATTAAAAGGCATCGGTGAAAAGGATTACGCGTCTTAGAACATCACAGGAAAGTAAACAGTGATATTTAATTTTTTAAAGTAGGTACTCATTTATCATCGGATATTGCAATCCAATTGAATTAAATAAACCTGATGTTTATGCAGATAAAGAAAGCAAGCCAAGAAAATCGAATAAAAGTAATAATTCCGTCGCTTTCTTTCAGCTTTATTTACTAATGGCGATTCTGAAGAATCTGATCACTTATGCTAATGAGCGTCTTAAAGAGGTAGGAAGAACTATTCCATTTATCCTCCATGGAGAAACAATTTTGATGCACTGTGCAACGGTTTATGCACATGCCTTAAAACAAAAAGTTTATCAAAAGGCAATAAATTTGATAAAATCGAGCCGTTTCAAGTGTTTTCCATTTTATCTGCCCCTCCACGTATATAAAATGGTACCTCATTTCTTATTTCTAAATGAGCGGTGTTCAACTGCAAGCAAGAAAGGGGAAGTTGAAATCACCTCCGTCCACCCGCTACATCAAAGTGAGCTTCTAGAACTTCCAACGTCGTTGCTGGTGAATTGTCCGTTATGTAGAGCTTAATTTCTCTAATATTATGGCATGGAGTTGGAAGATAGATATTAAAATGTTTGCTTAAAGCTAAATAACAATAACAACAATGATGATAATGATGTGTAACAAAGAGGTGGCAAGAATATACTTAAATGAGCATTATTCAAAGCTTATATTATTTAAATGTTGTAGATTTCGTATAATAAAACGCTACGTTGCTCTCAAATGTCATTAGTTTTGCATTATACATGTTTGTCCTTGCCATATTTACTCTGGGATTTATTAACTTGTACCTCACTGAAAAAGTGCAATTCTAAATACAACATTTTCTTAAAAGCTGTAACAAAAACAAGCATATCGTTTTCAGTATAGCACACCGGAATATATCTAATAATAACTCAGCACAGTAATGTTTTGATTTAATCTTAAACATTGGTAGTAAAAATTTTTTGGGTACAAATAAAGCTTTAATATATCATGTTATATAGAGTGTGTAGTGCTTAATTTATTAAATTTTTATACACATACAATGGTCTGGTTTTACCTCTCAAAATACAACGAAATTGTACATCTAGTTATAAAGCTTATGTGAAATTTATTTTAGAACATATTTTAATATATACGTTGCTTATATAATGATAAAAGAAAAAATGTAACTAATGTATCACAATGTATATATTAAAATAAATTTTGACCTTGACTGTAGGTAGAAACAAAGTCAAAACACAAGGTGAAGAGCCATATGCAAGCGCCATACACATAACGCACTGAAGCAGTACGCCCAGCAACAGCGGTATGATGTGAACTGTCGAAATAGCGAATTATCGAACGCACTTCCCATGATCAGTTACATGAAGCAGATGCTAAACCACAGTTCCGAATATTTTTTCGCGTTTTACAAACGGTTTGGGAAAAGAGTTACTTTAGGCACCATATTAAATAAACGGAAATAAGTGGTGAAGCAGAGAGCATACAGGACTGTAAGATCTGAGGCGTATCTTCGGACGCTGGAGGGGTCGCTAACATCTTCGGTGTGAGATCCCATAGGAACCCCTATCCTTATTTGGTCTCGCTGGTGGATCGTCACACAACGGGGACTCAAAGGAAATTCCACTGTCACAAGTCTCACCACATTATCCACTCACCTTATCCCTTCACCATGAAATAATGACGCAAGGAAAAGTCCACGTTATTACAGAAACCTGGCAGAACTACAAAAAATGTACTTCACAGAAGTCGGTCCAATGGTAATCCAAGCCGGGGCTAATCCAAGCCTCCATGTTACCGTAAGTTTCGGTCTCATTGCCTACTACTTATCGATATGAACACAATAAATAAGAATAAAAATAACCAATGTCTAATGCAATTCAATACAATGAAAGCGGAAGTTTGTATAGTGATTTGCTAAACAATTATTATAAGAGGATGCACGGCAAGATCTGGACAGATGACTAAACACAACTGCGATCAATAAATGAAAAAGCTATTGGTGAGTAATTAGTATAGGTATGGTTTCTAGAATATCCGCTCTGAGAAATTATTGACCACTTAAGTACTGGCTCATAAATCCCAACAGAACATTTTAATTTTCATGCACAACTTGCACTTAAAAAGTCAATTATTTGGGCCAATTCATTTTTGAACAAAAGGATCATTTTCGATCGTAAGTACTAACAAAATTCTGATATATGATCAATTGTTTCTTTTCCTTCTATTTTACACACACGTTTACTTTATTTACTACACAGATATTACAAGTAGAGAAATTTCGATAGGTACATTTCACCCGAAATACGGGTTTGAGACATTTTTGACATTTAAATATTCTTTAAAAATCCGTATCTAGTTTTCTTAAAGTCATATCGAACGATGAATGAAATGGGTGCCACTAAGCTCAAATGAGCCCAGGGGCCATTGAGCTCAGATATTTGACATTCGTATTTCAGGATAAGGGAAAGCAAACGAAAAAAACGTAATTCTGGCCGAGATTAGGGCTTAGGATCTAATGAGAGAGACACGCAACCCCCACGCTACAGAATTAGCGTGCGTGTAAGTGTGTGTGTGTGTGTGTGCGCGCGCGCGCGCGTGTGTGTGCGTGTGTGTGTTGTGTGGGATGAGCGCACGCGCGTGTGAACTGCATAACTTAAAAAAGACAATTTTTGTTAAACTCTGAATTTGCTATTTAATATCAACATGTTACAGGATGCGTCACGAAGGTTCTCAAGAAAATTCTTTCACGTCAATCTAGCGTTTACATGTAAACACCCCCCCCCCCCGAAAATTGCCTGTGGTGATTTCGATTAAAATAACACAGATTAAGACATCATAACTGTACAAAGAATATATACTTTTTGACAATAGTGTGTAAATATCTTCTCATTCTGAATATTTGTTTAATTGCTAAACCATAAGAGGTAGGCAAAATATTATTCAATGAAATATTTGTGTATTAAAATTTGACATTATATCGACAACAAAATAGGTAATGAAGGTTTATCCGGAATAAAAAGAATAATTGTAAGCATAGCTTAGTGAAAAGTGAATGCAGGAAGTTAGGTAATCCAACACGTCATATATTGCTTTTGTATTAGCTAAGTATTTCATTTGGCTTGTCTACTGTAATGTGTGCAACTCATTTATCAACAAATCAACATATTACAAGTATTGAATGATTTGATATTTCACACTGAATTGTTGTCTAAAATATATTAATTTTATACCAACACAGAATAATTCTCTGCCATTAATACTGTACATCAAGCAGTAAATTGAGTGTTAACTCATTGTAAACCTCAGACCATGAAAGTAAAAAATCCAAACGAGTAAGGATTCGTTCTGGAATTGACAGCAAAGTTACATGCAAAATGTAAAAGCTGTCGACAGGTGTAGTGATGTTTCATTTGTGGGAATTCCTTTTTTCCCAAAAGTTACCATAGGATAAATTTGATTTTAGAGGCTGTTACTTCCTCAGTTGAAAGTTAAAACAAGGAAATTAATTAGAGTTTTGACAACTTCGTTTATAAAACATGTGCAAGCGATGTGTTTTATTCAGGGAAAGTAAAGCACTTCATCAAGTTGATCGCTTCGTATGAGATCATTACAAATATTTTGTTCAGCAACAACATATAAATGCCGAAAAAATATATCCCTGTATACACATCCATTGAAAATCCAAATAACGCTGTTATAAATATCCGTTGAAATTCGTGGTGTGAAGCTTCAAAATAACAGCACAATGCCAATGCGCTCATTGTGCTGCTCAAAACATCATATGTTACTTAAGCACGTGATTAGATTTTTGGCCACGCCGTAGCCGGGTGGTTAGACCGCTCCACTCTCATGAAGGCGACCGCAAAGTGAGATTGGTGGTGGACAACATGGCGCTGGGGCGGGTTTCCTCCGGGTCTTCCCGTTTCCCCCACCATCATTCCACCAATTGCTCCATCATTCACTTTCCTATTATTCATTTTACCCTCATACTATCATACACTTCACTCGCTCTTATACCAGGAGTTTGACTAGCCCCTCAACCCTGGTTCCTCTATCAGGCTCAGTACTTCGGCTTTCCTCAACCCGACTTTCCGGGCTAACGGAATCCGTTTAGCTTAACACCGGTATCAATGCTGTAAGGGAGGAAAGAAGAAGATATAATTTCTACCAATTTCCCACACTCATCTGTTAATTCTGGAGAAATGAAAATATTTATAGTAAAATTAACACCAAACAACTACAGCAAAAATGTTTTAAATACCTACTATGAAATCCAATTTTTTTGCGATTTTATGGGATTTATTTCATTACTTTTTAAATACATTCAATTAAAAGATTGATTTGGAAACTTTTCTACAAAAATCTTCGTGTCACTTAGCTTAAACTTCATATTTGTACTATATTTTAGTTTGTGCTGTTCTGTCTGATTGCCTTCTGTGTATCTGTAGCGCCACACTCTATCTGCCACAGTTCATAAACCTCTATATTTTTCCAAAAAAAAAAAAAAAAATAGTTTTATTTTCTTAGAACAGTAAAAATAAATTTATACATATATTGTGTATGTACAAACAAAATGCATATTTCCTGTAAAGTTTCGATGTAAGTATTTCTTGTATTTAACACAGGTAAGAAAGCCTCAAAACATTCATTGCCGTAGAAACCTCGATATGGAGAAAAAGAGGTCACATGTTATTACAGGTTAGCAGTTAGCCTACCAGAAATGCAAACCTCTGACTATGTGGATGTCACTTGAAACTCAAAGGTCAAGGGGCAACAAGAGTAGGTGTAACCACCAACAGCGGTCCAGCTATAATGACATAGAGGGACCGTCGAGTGCTGAAGAGAGCTGTGCAAAAATCGCACATTATCAGGTGAACATTCAGCTCTGGCGTTCCAAAGTGCTTCTGAAAGCTAAGCCGGCAGCAACTGTTAATCAAGCTAGCTCTAGCCCTGTAGCTCCATGAAAGCTTAATATTAGCGAGATTAATTGAAAGCATCGCTTACGTTGGTGCAAAGGATAATGCTACAAATGTAATTTATTGGAGGAAGCATCCTGGCGTAGAGCTGCGACGATATGATATAGGATATGTAATCTCTGCAACTGATATCTAAATGATGTACAGGTATAGCATTCACATGACTTTCTCTACTCTTGTACAAACCATTGTTACAAGAGCTTATTCTTCTACCTCAATTTTAATCGAGATAAATATTATCTTTGGTTTATTTTCTTGTAGTTTCAAGGGAAATATCAGAATGCAGTGATAGTCGAATCCTTTAAGAGCGTGTCACTCTGCGATTGCTTTAAAATTCCGTTCCCTTTGTATGCCCACATGGCAAAGAAATAAAATAATGAAGAACTACTTTACATTTGAGGAAAGTATAAGCCTTTGGTAATTCAAATATACCTATAACAATCAACTTTCCGCAAACAGTTCAATGCAAAAATATGCATTACGGTTTGTCAGTTATGCAAAGGTCATCCAGAAAGAAAGGGATCTGCTAGGACATTTCCAAAAAAGTTCTAGATATACCTTTCATGTCATAATGACATCAAGATTTCGAGAAATGTTTCATCTAAGGTTAATTTGAGATGGTTAAGGTTTTGGAAAACCTTTGAGCCACATCCTCGAAATATACTGAACCTAATTTTTGGATATTATATACGTGGTAGAGAAGAAAAGTTAATGCCAGGGTAGAAAATAATTCTTGGCTATTCTGGTAGAAAAACTATTTGGAATGCCAATTTAATGAAGGACATCTTTGTTGTTTCGTGAAATTTACTGTGTTGCTATAAGATATATTCCATGAGGTAGGGAACTGTAGGCTATATAGAATGTGCATGGCGATTGGTAAAAATGAAAATATCAATACCACCACAGCGCTTATGAGTCCTATAAGTGGAACATAAGCATTTTCATATCTACTTCATGGAAATCCAGAACAAACATTGCAAAATACATGTTTTGTTGTAGGTACAACGCAAAGTAATAGGGAATTATTGACAATTAGGATTTATGATGTTATAAAGCAACGAAAGGTAGATAGATGAGTAATTGAAATAAGTTTCATATATTAATACAATGCATAGTGTAGGAAGTAAGGTTTACAATTTTGCCAGGTTAAAACGTTTCATTAGGCAAGTTTCATGTTGAGAGAAAAGTTAAAACTCATAAATCTGAATTCAGAGAGCTGTAAATACACAGGTAAACAAGTTTCAAAAAGGGAAAAAATGGATTATAAAAGTTTAGCAACGCAGAACAAAAGCAATATTTCAATAGCGAATAACAAGTTTAAAATATAGCAACATATTCGTAAGAACATCGGTAAGTTATGTCGAACTAGGTGCGGTAAATATTAAGTAGGTAAAAGAGCACTTATTTCCAAACTTTGTGTATTTTCAAAGTCTTACAGAGATGTGATGGATTATCGGCAGTCCGTAGAGCCTAAGTACCGCGCAAGGGCTATACATTTTGGCGACTGTCACCAGAGCATTCACTGATAGCAGTTATTTTCATCACTATAGTGATTCTGCACTGGACTGCAGACTCGTTGAAGACAATATGCATTGGAGACGGCATCAAAAGATTTCTCGTATTCCATAAGTTTCGCACAGTATTTTTAAAAGTTGCCTGGGTCGCATGCACATGCCAGGCAGGGACCAACTTCTAAAATTATTGGTTTTTATCTACTTCGGAGTATTGTAAAACCTTTTCATACATTCATATATATGCAATTTTGTGGTATAATAAAGACTTCAGCAACCTTAGATTTTAGATATTAAATATATTCCTTTGAAATTTTAGTCTGATTTTCTTTCCGCTTTGTACTCAAACCCACAGAAAATGGCAGGGAGATATTAAGTTAATGGAAAACAATAACATATACAAATACATGGGGATAGCTAAATGGATGTACAGCGAATGTAAAAGTATTTCCTTACTTTTTATAATACAGGCCTACCTTAAACTATCACTTTAGAATATTCATAATATGATGCGTAGAAGGCAGAAAACATGTTGGTAATATAAAACGTTACGCTCGAAATGTATTTTCAATCATCTTGAATTCGGTCATATATTTATATGAAGAACAGGGAGCATTGTTATTTGCGTTCATTATGGTTTACTAAGCGTAGAAATAAGCATTAACAACTACAATATCATGTAGCAACACTGTCAGAATACATATACCTATATCAGTTCTTTGCATACATTATCTAAGCAACACACGGGGGTTACTAAATAAGTAATAAAGACTATAATTCGTTTTACATCCTAAATAAGAAAGGTTATACGTTATAAACAATATGGCAATTTTATTATATGGGCATGTCTCCAAACTCCATTTTAAGATTATAGCTGTTGTGAAACGTACTTCTTCCATTAATATTTAAGGAGTTTTGATGCTTTGTATATCAAGATCTTCACAGCAGTTATAAATATAGTCTGGTATCCAAAAGTTACTCCTACACAGTGAATCCAATTTTAGAATCAAAATTAGAAGAAGAGAATAGGAATGTATTACATAATACGCCGTGTTTGATTTAACATGGTGGATTACTATTGCCTTACGAGTGATAATTCTCTTAATACACTATTTAGGAAACTTATACCGATATATCATTTTATTCAGTGTGTGCTATTCAGGCTGTTAACGTTGAGGAGAAATAGTTGCCATGACCTTCCTTATAGCTCTCTAAACATTTCAATTATAGTTGTAAAAATTAGTTAAGTATGGCTCACTATTTTCCAACGATTTTTTCTAACCATACCATTTAGTCTCATATATATTCTAATTATTATTAATACATGATGTATATTATTTAACTCTTCTTCTTGTATATCAGCGATAAGAGTTTCTATATATAAAGCTATATTTAAACGATGCTAGTTAATATGTAAAAATATTCAAGTTTAAAAATGCAAGTTTATTAATATCACTATTTTGTTGTACACCGATTTTGTAACTTATCTAACATAGAAATTGTTATGAAAATTTGTCGGTATGCTCTGAATATCAATAGATAATTCATAGGTTGACAGAAATATCAGTATTCACGTTTTCATTATTTTTATATTGAACCACATATCTTACTAAAACAGTTTAGCATCAATTTTTAGAAAATAAAATAATGAACATATTATTAATCGGAAACAACGGTAAATTCTGCATAGTCGTATGTAATTAGTAAATATTAAGCAACAGACGGAAACGTACTGCACAAAAATATATCTTTAAAACACGCAATTTACTTCAAACAACCTTTTAGTGTCATAAGGAATTTTAGAGATTTTCGTTGCTAACTGTTCCAATTGTTCAATGCTTTTAAATGCTGTCGATACTCAGTTATTTTCAGTAATGTTATGTAAAGTGTATAAAAGTTACGGTCAGCATGTAGTTCCTTAATTACTACAGCTTACACCTTTTTATCTATAAAAAGTGCCCCCATTTTTGCGAAAGTTTCTCATGATTAAAACGAAGTGGATGGAAAAATAAGTTTTTATCACAATAGTTTGTACACTTTATAAACAACAGATGGGTCATAAGATCGTAACCCATCAGCCTTTCTTGTGCACTAACATTATCCTTACAAATATTTTAGGGACTAAAATTAAGATAAGAGTAGAACGAATTAATGCTACATTCACATGACTTTCTCACTCACTATCATTCATTTATACATCTTCTACAAATGTATGCTTATGTCTCTAGCTACTCACGAGAATCCATATAACGGCACAAATAGTTTCATGCAATCCATATTGAAATCTTAAAAAGTTATACGCATATGTATGCCTTGGAATTCCTTTGTTTTTCCATCACTTCCAATAGAACCAGCCGAAATATAACTGCACTTTAAGGCGTGGATTAAATATTGAAAAATGTAATCCAATAAAATGAACATCTGGAAAATGGTTAATGCAATTTTAGCAATTAGTATTGTTGGAATAATTTGTACTTTAAAGATACCTTTATTATATTTTAGGTAGTAAGACTTTTATATATTTTATGGTTTATCCCTTGTACACAATTCCTGCTAAATGAAATGAACTTCATAGACTATTTACTATAAAATTCAAGCTGTACACAATGCCATATCACCATCTTAAACGTGCGAAATTTTAATTAAAATCTCCTGAGTCATTGTTGAGAAAATAAGAAATAGAAAGAAATTTTTTCATAGCTATCTTTAGGTGAGCATACTCCTTGAAAAGCTGCTGACGCATCCAGGGACACGACTTAAATACAAAGTTGGTATTCTACTTGGTTTAGAATTATGCTGTTGACACATACAGTATTTTTTGCTTTTTTTTTTTACTAAGGGGCCTCAAATCTCTACTTTTGTTATTCTTAAATAGAAAGTGCAATAGAGAGCTGACAAGCCTCTCACATTCATTTCTTTAATAAAAAAGCCAATGCAGAGGCATCCAGTAACCAATTTGACAGTGAAGCTATACGTAATACCAGTACGTAAATACATACTAAATAAGATTACGGGTAAAACTCGGTATCTCAATAGACGTTAGGTTTAATTGAAATATATGAACAAAGTTATCTAGACAACCCAAGTTAAAAGTTCCTCGTTGCTGTCGAATTACTGTAAGGTCATTAACCCACAAATGCGCCAATATCTAATAGTCAACAAAGGGAAATTGAAACTAAAATACATTGGACAAATATGAAGTATTAAGTATAAAGGCCACAGCTAACATTGAGTATGTTATTACATAAAGTATCTTCGCATGAAATCGGTTTTCTGTATTAATCAACCACATGAGGGACACCAGGCGATTTGAAGTGCATCTCCATTGGGAATATAAGCAATTCCATTATATGCAGCAATGTACGAGATGAAAAGTATAAGGGATCAATAGAAAATTTCTACTAAACATTGCGAGTATATTGCTGTCGTGGACGTTTCAGACATATCAATGCAGTCGCAGGCGTTAGATTTCCCAAGCCGATACGTTAGAAAACGAAAGAAGATATAAAACACAATACAAGAAGAACAGTGTACCAGTGAAAAGACAGTAAACTTACCATTTCCTTTCATTGCTTCACTGAATGCCTCGAATAGGTTAACTTAATCCACTTACTGCGCTAACGATATTGCTAACACTCTTTTACGTAATGCTCTTTGCCACCTCGTTATGCTGAAGGTAACAATAACAAAGATGGGAAAGTATATGTACTGGAATTATTAGAGACTTGTGTGGGAAGTGCGCCAATGTAACAATTGGAAACTTTGGCAATAATGCATTTAATCTTTTACACGCTGCTTTCCACAATTTCTGTCTCAGGGAGAACATGAATAAAAAGTTACGCAATACTGAAAATTAACTTGTGGAATTCAAATACTCCAGTCAACCTTTAAGGCTACTACGGGTCTGTGCTAGCGTATGTAATCAATTGGTACATTCTGTTAACTTAAAATTTAGAAAAATGACAATACGAATGATATCCCATGAGAGAATTCTCTGTCTGTATGGAATGGAAAACCAAATACAAATCCCAACATTAAATTAACCTAATTCCAAACTGGTCTTGATAACAGAAAGTCCAGGCACTCGTCGCCAAAAGGCTCAAATCATTCTCAACGTGCTTGGCTCATGCAAGTCTCCAGCAAACCTTAACAGGCAATAATAATGGCAGGGAGAAACAGCAGTCATTACCCATTGTATCGTCGCCAAGAAAAGCTTAAAGTGAAGGGGATTTGTAGTACCGCCACACATATGTTCAGTGTGCCGACTCCGTTTAAATTACTCAAATTCCTGTCTCTTGCAATGGACGAACTAAATGAGCGATATCGAATCAACCATTTACCAGAGACTAACAAAGAAGAATAGTAATTCTTGTTATTGTTACAGTAACTGTTATAGAATTCCATATTACCTGCTTCTTTATTGAGCTTTTGAAGGTCTGGAACATGATTTTGATTTCGTTGTTCGCACAACTCGGTTACTTCATCTCAAACAGATAAAATTAGTATGAATTTATCCTGCACAAATGTCGTTTCAAACAACAGTGTTGTTAACAGTTAATTGTGCTATGCTAATGATGAATAAGCGGTGTATCAAAGCCGGGTGAGAAGATGAAGGTATACAGTGTTGCCAAACACAAAGTCGTCACGTTTACTCCAGGGACGCGTTTGTACTTCACACGTGAACACTACTTTTACAATAGCACGTTACGAGAAAACATAAAAAAAATGTGAGAAAAAATAAGGCAGATTGTTATGACGCTGTGTTTGGCTTACTGGGGATTATATCAAACAGTCTGTCATTTGTGATTTCCTTGATTTGATTGGCTGCAGTTGCACCTCATTGGCGCAATCAGCACCTCCCAAGAGCAAACAGCGCACGCGTTCTATGTTACCTGAAAGGCTTTATGATCAAAGATAAAGCATATATTAATCACTGGAGTCGCATCCTTACTGCTATACAGAGGCACATGAAATGCAAGTGTTCACCAGAGTCTCTAACAATGGTAGAGGGCCGGCTCATTGGCCTAGTTCCTGACCAGTCAGCTGTGTATCCAAACACGTGCACTATTTCTGAACAATTCTGTGCGATGGTACTCGCATCACAAGGCGCTCTAGGCATCTCCAAGCACTCTGGACTCCAGAATGAAAAATTCACTCAGGGCACTAAAAGGGTACTTTCAGTGTCAGATTTCACACTTTCTTCGCCATATACGTAGAAGGAAGAAAACAGGTATATTCCTCCGAAATATTTGATATCGAGATTTCTACGGAAAAAATGTTCTGAGTCTAATTAATGCATGAATGTGTGTGTGTGTGTGTGTGTGTGTGTGTGTGTGTGTGTGTGTGTGTGTGTGTGTGTGTGTGTGTGTGTGTCTGTGTGTTTTGTGAGAGAGAGAGAGGGGGGGGGGAGAGACAGAAGCCTATCTTTAAAACGGTAACTCGGAATTTCATTCAGTAACATTTCAAGATTTAAAGAAAATCCCACCAAATAAAAGTCCCCTTTGCATGCTTCCTCTTTATACAATTTTCTATTTTATCAAAAACTGTTCTAACGATATTTATTAAAATTGGCATGTTACAGTCATTAACATAAAAATTAAAACGTGCATACAGAATCTTCTAAATATCCTGACAAGTTTTCTTCAATTTAAAAGAAGTTTGGATAACTTAATGTTAACTGCATATATTAAGATATAGACCTAACATACTACACATAAATGGTAAATCGTTTAAAGCACACAATTTATTTCAAGTAGTGGTACTTTAAGAATGTCGTTATTCGTTTTCATTTCTCAAGACACTATAAAGGAGCTGTTCTTCATTTGTTATTCTCGATATCATGACAAAATATGGAATTTTAAGTCCCGCATATAGTCATTTGCTTTTAAACCTCCCCCTCAGTCTCCTCTCGCCTCATCTTTCCTCTCGGGGATACCCCACCTGGATAAAGCCTGGTCGACGTACCCAATCATCTCCGAATACTGTTTTAAGGAAAAAGTATTAAGAAAAAGTGTTTCCACAAATAGCGAGCATGCTTGTACAGTGTTAGGATGAAAATATAGTAGGATTGTTTATTTGGAATTCGCACTTAATATATTTTAAAAAATCAGCATTAAAATTCCTGTGTAGATACATGTAAAAAACATGCCTGTTAGTCCAGCAGGTCTAACAGAAATATCATAGCAATTCGTCCACAGTAGCCAGTATTAAGGGAAGATTGGAGGAGATAAGTTTCGTCTGTTATTTCCAATGCAAGAAGGCCTAGACGGCTGTAGAAAGAAAACGATGCACTTCTAGTCTAAACAAGGTCTTACACGGTGAACCGGCCGACGAAAGTTGTTATAACATGGTATGTAAGCTATGTGACTGCTACTAAAAAATAAAGGAACTACTGAGCAGATGGGATCATAGAGGAACCGAACTGAGCAAGCAAAACATCGACCAATATAATTTCTCAAGTATTGCTCTCTTGTATATGTTAAATCGAATGGCTATAGTAGCACTGCTGTTTCCTTAACTAAAGACTTTTTATGGCAGATTAACTTTAGCGGCACATGAACTTTTGATGATGAGGTGACCTCTGACATTAAGACTTTATTGCAATTTCCTGCGTTGCATCAGCCTGGAGCTAGAGAACTGATAAATGTTATGTTATAAAAGCTAACTGAGCAAGCGGTGTGGAAATAAAGTAACATCACAGAGAGCAGAAAAATTACTGGATGCGATTCCTAAAATTTGTCTTATTTGAACTGGAATAATTTCAACTAGTTGAATATGCACAATACATCAGTAAGAGATGTTTCCTTGCTCGAAGAGTTCGTGCACTGAAATATTGAAATATTTAAGAGGGTACAGGTGGAAATATATATATAAAAAAATTGTCAATGTTATTATATAAAGAAATCTGGTAACGTTAATCTTAATGCACTGAAATTTGAATATATAGGCTGACCACTAACACTGCACTTCTAATAAAGCATTTTGTCACCGTCTAACATTGATTTTTGGGATTTCCCGAATATATTGAAATAAAAGATATTTATTTTATTTTCATACCTTTAAATGGATTAATTTCCTTGGTACTGCAATTTGTTACAGAGCTATTACAGAATTATGGATGGCAATAATACCTAGCACACTAATAGGATAGGTTGTATCCTGTTCACAAAAGAGTGTGGTAGATCACAAAAGTTCAGCTTAAGTGATTCTTTGTTAGCTGGGCGAAACAAAAACGTAAAATTTTAATTACAGAGCACAGGTTGTTATCGAATCTGTTAACCAAACATTCATTGTGAAACAACAGATTTCTCCATTAACACTGTTGACATGGTTTACAAAACAATGGCCCTATCATCTTCAACAATAAATTACTGACATTCAACACCACTTATGTTGCAGTTATGTCGAAATAATAGAGTAGTAGAAATGTTTTAACCATTTGAATAGTTTGTCAAGGATTCTAGGATTGGTAACGAAGTCTGAGACTTTTACTGCAGAAATTTATGCTTCAGCTAGATGAGTTATTGTCAATAACTGTTATTACTTAAACTCTAGCTTTATTCCTCCCTGTGATCTATCACTCACATTACTAACGCCTTCTACTCGTTTACCGTAAGCATGTAAATCATCACGCTTAATCGGTGAACGCGTTTGCTGGCCCCGTGTTTGAGTATAACTAGCGTAAGCTCTTTATAAAGTGTCTTATGTTTCTCAACTTCTGTTTCTTAACTATCCGAGGTTAATTTATTACCTCAACTTTTCCTAAGACTTGATAGCCCTTACTATATAATTCGAGAGTACATATTGAAAAATACTCCCAAATCTTCGGTTAATTATATTACCTTGCATTTCTGGTTCATGAAAAAGTCCGACCGTTTCATATTACTGTCCCAAAATTTATATTATATTATTATTTATAAATTTTCATTATTTTTCACCTTATACCTATCTGTCATTAGATCACTTAATTCATAGTCGATACTTGTTCTTGAAAGGTTGTATTGCTCCATATGGGCTTAAATCACTGTTTCTTGAGATATTCTATAGTTTGCATTATTCCAGACTAACAATAAACTAAACAACTGTATGTGACCAGAGAAGCGGCAACATGAAAGGTGTCACATGACCTGTCATAGTGTTTACAAAGGTAAAATTAATTTTCGTATATTATGCGTATTCGATATTCATAAACAATACTTTAGTAAAAACATTCTTGGATTACAATCCTTAATGCCTTGGTAGCACATTCTGGTAATATTCTATTCTGATTATTATTAAATCAAGGTAATCAAAAAAGAAGAGATTAATTTCCTCTATACTGTGACCAAAGTTCACAAAGAAGAAAGTATGGCTAAGCTCTTAGGAAACACTGAGCGTAATCATGTTTGTAATTCTGATGAATTGGCTATTCTAATGAGTCCTACACATCGATTTATAATTGCATTTGGGTATAACCAGCTTGAGTATTCAAGAATTATTCTACTAAGGTGTGGAAAGCAGAAAGCTAGCCACCATCAATATAATTACGATCGCAAAACAATATTATTATTGAGGGAAATTAATTAGATACTATCTGCTGAAAATTCAGGACCAATATTGAATTTTAAAAGAAGAATAAAAAATTTGTCACCAATTATGCTACTTGAATTAAATACTGCATATTAAAAATCTGTACCTTTTGTATGTCGCCTTATATTTACCATCTGTACAACATTGTACAAAATTCCTTCCAAACGAGGAGAATATCCCAAGGTATATTCACACATATTTGAATTACTAAAGAAGCATATGTATATTCGATATTTTAATCAACATTTTGCGAGTCATTTTTGAGAAAATACAACAATTCGAAAAATATTTCCTGTAACGCGTAGTTTATTATACAGAAGTTTTCCCAGTCAGGGCTTTGGTGTTGCTCTTTGGCCACAAAAGTCATTCAGTTAACTGACCCCATGTACGTCAACTTCACTGGGTTCATTATATGCAAAAAGGTCTTTGAGTAAACGACGTTAGTAATTAAATTAGTCGTTGTACACAACCTGTGAACCTACTCCGTAGCGTTGTGGGCTCCAGCGTGGAGCTCTGATTATTACAGATGGGCTCTGCCCCACCCCTGGGATGTAGAACTTAAGCCCCTGGTATAGCACAGACGTCCATTCCAACTGAAAAATGCGTGATGCACCTTCCCGTATCGGTTGGGTGCCGATGATCGCCCACTCTGTCATGTATAAGTGGACGTCAAGACGTCATCCTATGCGGACTTTAGCTCCCATAGGATTTAAAATGTAAATAAATTTGTTGCAGAAAGATATAGTCATTTCTACTTACCCAACACAGCAAGATATTTTATTTGTTCAGGCCTGTTTACGCACCTGTAATGGAAAAACATAATATTAGTGTGTAAAATAAACCCTTAATTGGCAGAAAAGTAATACACTATTTCATTAGAGAACTCTTCTGATAAATTTTTTTTCTGTGGTAGTGAATGTACACCTTAGATCAGTGTCAAATTACCTCAGAGTTAGTGAATCAAGTATTCGTTGTAATGATTAAGATTATCTAAAAACAGACACTTCTGCTATATGTATCAGTTTTATGTGCAAGAAACTGATGTTTAAGCCAACACTGACTCGAACTTGACTCTAACAAATTCAATTATTGACAGTAAAAACGAAATACTTTGAGCGCCTTTGCAAAACTTTTTATATTACATTACTTCCCATTTTCCACTGTATCGAGCTCATGTTGAGGTACTTATTCCAAGATCACCAAAACGCTATTCCCTCTGAAACAGACTTCTTTTTCTTTCTGACAATAAAAACAGTATGAATATCAGACGACGATTTTGATATAATAAATTAATCCTATAGATATATGTATATGTTAATACATATATCATATATATTCATATATGTGTGTGTGTCTTTTGGGTTAGGGGACTGCATTGTTTTACTGTTAACTAAGACCAGAGGAAGAACAGCATTTTTATAGATGATACCTATGTGGTGTGCCTTAAAGCATTTCATTGTGAAGTAACACTTACTGTTGACTTACATGATTTAATTTAGGTGTAGCGCTATCTAAAACTACTTAAGTAAGGTTTCTAGAGAAAGGGAAACTACTTCTTGGTTCTCAGATATATTCCATTTAAGTTTTAAGGATAATTTGTACGAAATTTAATGCCTGGAAATTGTAGATATATCTGAGAAGTGTTACTATAACTAGTAGGAAGATATAGTGTCTAGAGATAACGCAGGATTTACTCCAATCATAAGAACAGTATATCCCCACAACTGAGAATGTTGCTTCACGTTCAAGAGCTCCCGAGTTCGAATCTTGGTCAGCATGAGTTATATGGATAACGTATTTTCCGAGGTTTCCCTTATCCTGAAAGATGAATGTAGGATAACTCTAAGCTCTACCGACCCTTGACTCATTTGAGCATCATTTCACCAATCTCATTCATCGTCCCCTATGACTTAGCTTTGCAGAATGTAATTTTTTTAAAAGTTGCGAATGCCATAATTAGGAGATCTGGACAGGTCCTCTCACCGCATACAATATGCTGTAAATTATTGCGTAGTTAAACAAAGACATCGGTTCAATATCATTTACAGTCCCAAACATTTGGAACTAATCTTGAACTCACATAAACGAATACAATTTTTGCATGATATCCCCTCCATTATGGCATGTCGTCTAGAAACGAGAAGCGGATCATAGAATATCCCAATATCTCATCCGCCATTCAACCAGTACAATTTATCCGGAAGAGTTCACTTAACAATCAGGTGTAGACAAAGACTGCGGAAGGGATAAATTAACATATGCCTCATTTTGAAAGGATATTAATTTTGCTTTTGAAAATAAATTAATCAGTGAGCCAAAGTTTTACTCATGCTGAACTAAGTAGTTTAATTAGACTTCGGCCTGTCTAAAGAGCTTATGACAGCAAGGATTCCAGAATGGAATCGCCTTCAACCTAATCTCCAAATTTTTGTGTTAGTAATATCCAAGTCTAACAGTACTTCAGCAAGGAAAATGCTCTTGATCTCTATTGTAAAGAGAGGGTTTGATGAGAGTTTTGGACTACAATCCAAATGACTGGAGACTAATAATAGATTCTTCAAAGCTAAGTTGGAATGTTCTATGTATACACAATGGCAATTCCCTCCCTTCAATTCCTATGAGCAGTGTTCTTCAAATAAATCTATAAAAACATGAACTCGCTCCCTAAGGCAATCAGTGGCAGATTTGTGAAGTCTTGGGCGTCATTGCTATCTTTTGGGAACACAGCTGGGATATACGAAAAATCTCAGTGGGATGGCGGAGCTAGGTGATAACTCTCAAGAAAGGAAAATGCTTTTTTTACCATTTGTTAGAATGAAGCAAAATACCTTTCACTCTCCTGCATATAAAATTTTGGTTAATGAAGAAACTTGTAAATCAATGCGGACAAGCTATTTAGTATCTCAGAGGACAGATAAATGATGCTGAAGATAAAGAAGGTATATATAATTGGCCACCAAATGGGCATTGACACGCATAATTATCGTTTTCTTATAATCTTTGAACAAACTCTTCGCCATAAGAAAGCAGCATGGAAAGCATCTAAGGATGCTATGGCTGTTTTCTTCCATGTTGAACTTTATTGTTGTTTCATACTTCTAACACATTTTAGTCAATTGTTTCCCACTTTATCTCTACTAAACTTGATAAGATGGTAAACAGTTAAGCTGTTTTACATCGTATACGTAATAAACCATAGTTCTCAATTTGAAACTGGTATTTCGAGGTAAACTGTTGCCCTGGTAAAGTTGAGGTGAATACAAACTAAGTGTTCACCTGAGTAGTAAGTTTAATTGCTTGACAACCGGTAAAAAAACTGATGATTAATTCAAAGCTGTTTGACGTGTACAAATATTGTTAGAAAATGCAGAAACCTTTTACACAGCGCGATTTCTTTTGTAGATGGGTGAATAATCAATAATGAACTTGATGTTAAAGTAATTAAGTAATTACTACCGGGCTGATGATAATAAAATCATCAGGTGCTAATCGTGGCATGCCACGGCAATAATTACTAAAGTGAAATATGTATTTATTCAATATTTAATTAGGTGCAATAAAACAAGGCGAATGTTTCATTTAAATATTTACAAATAAATAATCACTTTAACATTCAATAAATGCTACGGACAATGTCGGTGTAAATGCTTTTTACTGACGATACGAAGTAGATAGGGAGTAGACGAGACACATGTTAAATACCACCAACCTCCTCGCTGCCATTCCTGAGAAAGCAGAGATCTTATGGCTGCTGCAAACTGGCGTTATAAATACGTCGTGGATAAGCAACCTACATAATCAAAATGTTCATTTAAAATCCACAAACTTAGAGACATAGAAATAATTACCCCAGATTATAAACCGTGTCGGTCGTGTAGCCCTGCGTGGCTCAGTTGGTTAGATGCTGGTCCACTGATCCGAAGGACTCGGGTTTATATTCGGCCCAGTCCGATGGTTTATAACTGTGCCTAAAAGCAACAGCCCCGTGTCAGTAGATTTACTGGTATGTAAAAGATCTCCTGCGGAATAATTTTCCGGCACAGATGTGATCCTGGCAGTTAATAGTGTCGTTAACAGATAAAATATTAATTATTCCCACTGACTTATGAGCTTTAGCATACGGAATAATAAGTAACGATTAAATGAAAATAAAGGGAAATACAAGAAAAGATACCGCTATAAGAAATCACCACCACACAGAAAATAAGACAAACGTATTAAAATATAGTTGCTTAGACTTAAAAAGCTAAATCGTACTACAAAGCAGGGCAAAAACTAAAGCTAAAACACTTATTAGGTACGCTTAGCTCTTTTTACACGACGATAATTCCTATACCAGTTTCTCAGCTGAAGCAGAAATTACTCATTCTCTCCAATTCTTTCCTACCTGTGACCAGCATCCAATATGCTCTTAAGGTTCGTGATGGTAAAGGATCGCAAAAAATACTTCTGTTTCTTTGTGCCCTTAAACCACAACAATAAAGAATCCACGATTTCTACATTCGGATTTCTTTTAGCCCAGACTGTATTTCCAAAAGACATTCTCCTCAACGCGAAGTTGTTTATTGCCTACCACTATCACAAAGGCCGTTCTTAATTTTTCTCTGATCCGACAATCGGGAGTAGTATTCTTTTGGTTCGTTAGCTTATCTTTAATTTTGATAGCCATATGAATCCTTCATTCATTCTCAAAGGTTTAAGGTAGTAGACTATCCTAAATAGAGATTACTCTCCATGAACGATTCTCACTCACTTTAACCACTCTTAAAGCAAGCAGTAAGCACGCTTAATGCCTCATGTTTATTATATTAAACAAATGAAATTTGTTTCCTGGATTCGAATTATATGGAGAAAGAAATATATCCAGAAATTACTAGAAAATTATTCTAAGTCAACGAGCTGGCTAAGGACAAACTGAATGGAGTGTTCAATAGCGGTTTGGTGAACTAAGCTATGATCATAAAGTTCAAGGAATCTACCTGGTGAGCAAGAGTAATTTTCCCCATCCAAAAAACAGGTAAATTTAAATAATAAGGAATTATGATTATTGCTGCTTCTCCATTTGTAAAGCCATTCGAAGGTAATGAAAAAGAATCACACTTTAGCAAATTCTTGCTAGAGGAGGGCAAAAAATAACGTTTATCAAACATTTATGGCCATTAACGGAACAACGTTATATATCAGCGCTATCTGATTCGAGAAAACTGCTCTGCGGTTGCATAAACGTCCTCAGCAATTTATTCTTGTTATTAAACTGAACATTATTTCCCTCGAGTTCCTGTTTTAAAACTCTAATCGATCCCTTCATATTTTCTAATAATTACTCTAGTGTTCTAATTAAGGCGGTTTCAAACTTGAGCGGAAGTTTTATTATCTCTCTTAGGGACCGTTGAGGCAATTTATATACAAAGGACATGGAATCCTTTTGTATCCAGGTGTTTAGATGGTAGTTATTTTTGAAAACTACTCTGATGAGAATTAAGGACTCTTTAGAGAAATAAAAGCCGTTTTGAGTTAGAACGATGAACTATCAAAGAGGATTTTTTGTAACGGTTCTGCTAGAAAAGCACAGTTTAAATTAAAAGCTCTCAAAAAGGGCAAACCAATAGCACCTACAGTTATTGCTTTTTCTGTTGATTATATTTTTGGCGCTTACATTCTGATAGATACAAGATTATTTAGTTCCCTCCCCGCAGCCAAAACAAGAACAAAACAAAAGGTTTGTATAGCTGAGTCGCCATTTCATCAGCAGTGTTCTGAATACAGCAAAATATAGTAGTTTGCCTGTTGTACATGCAGTATGTGTGTAGGTTTATATATGTAAATAGTAGAGCTTCAACTATATATATATTATATATATAATTTCATATTTGAATCAAGACTCCAGGATACCAGGTCTTTACATTCAAGAAAATCACCCGTTCCAAAATATTCTTTACATTTAAATCGTTTCATTACTTTCTGTTTTCATCACAGTAGAGATGACTCTAAAGCATGGTTTATGAAAAAAGTATTGTCTTAGGACATTTGTTTAAAGAATTATCTTATTCGTAAAAAAGTACTCAGTAAAACGTGATTCCATAATGAAATTAGTGTTATTGTATATAGTCACATTGTTTAAAATAAATGTTATTTTTTGGTTCAATTTATACTCTGCCTTTAACTACTATGGTCATATCGGCGGCCATTCTCCTTTGGAACATACCGAGGGTGTTAACTCGTTATCCTTAGCATTAGATCACGCGAACCTTCGCACTCTCATTCATACCTCCAGACTCTGGGGAAGATGGGGAATTATCTTGGTCGGAGAAAAATCCCCAAAATCCCCACCCCCACCGCCGGAAATCGAACCCGGGACCCCTAATAAATGTTCTTGTTCTTAATTTCAAAGTTACAGGTTTCATTTGTTCAGTATTCGCTAATTTCACTTTTCTCCCATTTTTCTGGAGCGTCAGATGCAGTTTTTAAAACAATAAACTGTCTTTAGAGAAGGAGATTCATATAGTGTTAATATTTTTAGTATTTTAGTACTAGAATTTTAGAAAAAAAAAATCCTATCTTTTTGCTTTCACACACTTCAGTAGCTGTCCTTAATTGCCTTCTGCAATATATATCTTTTCAATCATTCATCGGCATACCTTGAACCTTTATTTATTTGATTTATTTCAATTTTCTATGCTTTCTTTAGATGCTCATATTGCCTTCTTCGTTTCAAATTAGAGTAAACGGGAGGTTTGATTTTAAATGGATATGTTTGTTGTATGCGAATATTCTTCTGTACTATGGAATCTTTGTGTATGTCAAATAATTTCTGAGTCACATACATTACGTTTATATTCTGTCGTGGCGCAGTAGGCTAGAGCGTGGCAGCTTTGTTTCTCGGCCACTGAATACTCCTAGGTTCGATTCGACGTATCGGTTTCTGATTTTAGTTCTGGATATTCTTCCAATGTCAACTTTATTGGACTCCTAGTAGAAGATAGGGATAACACAAAAGATCCCGGTAAACGTGCTCTTTCAAATCTCTACTGCTACCACTACTGCACGAACTTCTATAACCCTTCTTGAAGCAATAGGTGGTTCCCTGAAGAAGTTAACTATGGCTTATGGAAATTTTTTAGTTGATAAGTATCTAACTGTTCTGCATTTAAACAAATGAATTAAATAAACAAACGTGCATCACCACTCTATATATTATGGATAAATAGAGCCAGACTGAAAAATTCAATGCCATAGCGAGGATTTGAACCACGGATCCCCCGCTCTCCGTGCGGCTGCTCTAAACCACTTTAATTTTTCAGCCTGACTCTACTCATCCAAACCTTAGCCTACACACGGCTAGTGTGAAAGAAATGATTATTTCCATCTCTATATTATATTATTCTACATGTAATGAGAGTTCTCGTGGAGCTGTTAAACCTACGAACTTTATTTACTTTTGCAAAATATCTTGCACATTTCGTTTTACTCCATTTCATTTGTGTACATAGTGACTAAAAGCTTTACACTAGCAAACATCAATATGACTGTGTGTAATCACAAGTCTCGTATCTTACTTGAACCACTCAAGACAAACAAGCAACACACTACTGTAAGTAGCATGCTGTGTACTGATAGCTGTTATATGACAATGTAACAGCTACATAAAAATGTGTCTTGGTTCCAGACTGAGTTCTTGGGTACTAAACTTTGTTCACGTGGATTCTCGAGACACCAAGGCCTGTTTATTATCTCTATTGCACTGATGTTCAGAATTTCTTCTGATTGTATCATAGTATTTTGTGTCACAGTTAAAGTCCAAAACACTATGGTTGTGGTTTAGGGAACCACGCTTTTAGATAAGATAGTCTAAAGGCAAAAGTAATCAGTTTGAGACAACTGCACGGTTTAAAACACAGGTATTCTTTCTTTTGCAACCTTCATTGGGAGTAATTAAAGCAGAAAATGAAGAAAGTTATGCATGTAATATTTTTCTGTATAACGAAGTTTACAACAAGGATTCAAAGAATTGCTGAAGAAAATTAACAGAACAGAGGGCGATACAAGAAGCATTTCCATGAAACTCCACTAACAAACTGTTTAAAACAGCCTAAAAATATTCAAGAAATGCAAGGAAACTGATGTTCTCCCAAATATAGTTCTAAAACGGGGTTCTACAAAAGAAACTTAGTTATTTAGGATACAATGATTATCTATGTATTTCGATCAGTGTTCAAGTTTAAAGCTGCTTAATTTAGCTTAAATAAAACGATGTAACTTAAAGACTGCACTTACAAAAACTTCAACATGATGAGAAATGGTTGGTATACGAAAAAGGGGAGTGAAGAATCTGTTGATAGAAAGTTGTAAACAATGAAAATAAAAAATATACTGGTTATTGAAGATGACACTAAATATTTTTATTAACTAAATATTCATATTGTTGCACTCAATAATTTCTTTACCCTGGTACAAACCTCCTGTAGGCACTTATTTCACCATTTGCTTCATGTCAATTGAGAAAAAATATCTTATTGCTAACAGATACATGGGAAGAATGTGAATACGCTAGGTTTTTTTTTTTAAACGCAATTCTCTTTGCGCAGACAAGAGGTTAATAGAAAACAACAAACAAAATGAATTACATATTACTTTAAGAATGCTATAAGTATTGGGACATTAAAAAAAGAAAATAACAAGGAATATCTCCAAAATAGTTCAATCCATAAGGGAATTTGCCATAAATTGTGTGTTTTAACGAAATCTGCATTTTCTTGTATAAGATTTAGTCTATCTCTTACGGTTTATCAGTTATGGAAAAGTTCCAGAATTAAGATGACTTCTGAGAATATAATAAGAAAAATCAAAATATATCTTTCCTTTGTATTGAAAATATTTTATATGTATAGTACGTTAATCACAATCTTTGAGAAAACCAAAATTTAAGATGGTAAACATAGTCGACTTATGTTTTTGAGTTATGTCGTTCAGACAGATAAATACACACACAAACCGTGCTCTTTTTAAATTGGTATTGTTGTTGTTGTTGTTCTTTTTTGTTCTTGTTCTTCTTGTTCTTCTCATTCTCTTTGTGGTTGTTGTTATTATTATTATTATTATTATTATTATTATTATTATTATTATTATTATTATTATTATTATTATTATTATTATTATTATTATTATTATTATTATTATTATTATTATTATTATTATTATTATTATTATTATTATTATTATTATTATTATTATTATTATTATTATTATTATTATTATTATTATTATTATTATTATTATTATTATTATTATTATTATTATTATTATTATTATTATTATTATTATTATTATTATTATTATTATTATTATTATTATTATTATTATTATTATTATTATTATTATTATTATTATTATTATTATTATTATTATTATTATTATTATTATTATTATTATTATTATTATTATTATTATTATTACTATTACTATTACTATTATTACTATTACTATTACTATTATTACTATTACTATTACTATTACTATTACTATTACTATTATTATTATTATTATTATTATTATTATTATTATTATTATTATTATTATTATTATTAATTCCGGAGTAAATTTTGATAGGAAGTAATACTTCTGCTATTTGCTAAACCTACGCAGTAGAGAACGTTAAAATCTGGCGAATTTAAGATAGTCATGTTATGTGAAAGGTCTAGCTGTGATGTGCTATTTATTGGTGTAGGAGGCATACGTTTGGGAAAATTTATATTTCATGAAAATAATACACACTTTATATTCAATAAAAGTCTTGGTGGCATTAACTGTATGTGAATATTCTCTGTCGTTTGTACTAGTTTCCCATATGTTTACAAAATACATCTGTGATAGTAGTTTTGTCTCTCACGGGTTTACACATGAGCAATGAGTTTACACATTCCGAATATAATTCCATGCATGTTTTTACTACAGCAGTCAATATCTCACAGTACTGTGCGTCTTAAACCACAAGTGTTATGGCATGTAATTTGCTAACTGAAGTTATTTTTGGCTATAATTACCATGATTAACCATAAATAGATACACAATTTTAAGAATTACTGCAAGGATAATAAACACCAACCATACAGAATGATGTATAACTACTCTCACATATGCAATATATGCTACACGTACTTCCATAACACTAAGCAGAGGTCTGTCGCGATTTTATAATCAGAGACTCAATTCACCAGGTTACCAAGTATCGCTTACATAAATTATGTTCTATGCTGAGATTTAGTCAAAGAATATCCATTACTGAGTGCTTATTTCATGCTAATGCAAAACACAATAGACGTAGTACCAAAAGGTGATATAACCATGCTTATCAAATATCCTCCCTCTCCCAGAAAGAATGCACACAATATAACTACATATATAGAGACCTAAAATGCATTATGAAACAGCTCTGGAAAAGGAAGTCTTACAGACATATAATTGGGACTTTAAAAATTGTAAATGATAAGTTTAAATTAACAAATAGCCTAATTATAAGAGCATATGGTAAAACATAGAAAAACAGAGTCGTAAAGAGGAAAGCATTCCTAGGGCGACTGGCGGTGTATGCATTTGTCGACACAAAGCAACAAAGTACTCGTATATCAAAATTACAGAAGAGAGAAGACAATTTATAACGTTCACCAGCATAAAGGAAAATGTAACCAAAAGCTTAATTAATCAGAAAAGCAAAGCAGCAGTATCTGCAGGATACTGTAATCACTTCTGCAAGTACTTCTGGATTTTGTAATCCGTTAAACGAAATGAGAATACCGAACGCAAAGGCTCAGTAACATACAGATACTTTTAGACTAATTATGCATTTAATTATGAATTTAAAATAAATGTATGTAACTCATGTGTGTCACAAAGAATGTAGCTTTTCAATTAAAATAATTATTAAAATCGGTTGAGCGGTTACTGATACTAGATACAAGTGCGTATATTAAAATATAGATACGTTCAAATGCTAGCCAGAACTGTCTTCCAGGCAGAGATTATTCCTGATGTTCCTTAGGCATCACAACTGTCAAATGTCGAAGATAACCTTAGGCCTAGGATACCTTCTTTCCAAATTTCCTACCCGGTTCTGATTACATTGCATCAATCACTAACCTCCACCACCTGGGTGTCTCAAAAACATTACCTAAAGCGAGAAACGTTTTCTCTCCTCCTCCTCCTCCTCCTCCTCCTCCTCCTCCTCCTCCTCCTCCTCCTCCTCCTCCTCCTCCTCCTCCTCCTCCTCCTCCTCCTCCTCCTCCTCCTCCTCCTCCTCCTCCTCCTCCTCCTCCTCCTCCTCCTCCTCCTCCTCCTCCTCCTCCTCCTCCTCCTCCTCCTCCTCCTCCTCCTCCTCCTCCTCCTCCTCCTCCTCCTCCTCCTCCTCCTCCTCCTCCTCCTCCTCCTCCTCCTCCTCCTCCTCCTCCTCCTCCTCCTCCTCCTCCTCCTCCTCCTCCTCCTCCTCCTCCTCCTCCTCCTCCTCCTCCTCCTCCTCCTCCTCCTCCTCCTCCTCCTCCTCCTCCTCCTCCTCCTCCTCCTCCTCCTCCTCCTCCTCCTCCTCCTCCTCCTCCTCCTCCTCCTCCTCCTCCTCCTCCTCCTCCTCCTCCTCCTCCTCCTCCTCCTCCTCCTCCTCCTCCTCCTCCTCCTCCTCCTCCTCCTCCTCCTCCTCCTCCTCCTCCTCCTCCTCCTCTTCGTCCTGCCCCAAGCATTAAACCTCCAAAGGCTTGTTTCGTGCTCTCAATGCGTATTTATTTGATCGTTTTTTTCCGGGCTTTCCGATATTTCGTTTTCCTTTGCCTCTGTAATTCAATATTTTCTTTGGGTATCATTTCTCATTCAATCTACGTGTTTTTGCCACATTTGTCTGTTATTAACTATCTCTTCGTTTATGTTAAAAATCTGCAATTGATTTCTTATATCATCATTCTTTATTCTATATCTTCTAGTGACTTCCAAAACTGATCTTAAATATCTCATTTCTGCCCACGTAATCTGCTTTTATCTTTGCTTGTCATTGTTCAAGTTTCGCTACTGTATAGAGCTATTGGCACTGCAATGATTTAACAGAATTTCATCACCGTATCCTTTCTTACATTATTTTATAAAGCTATTTTAATTGTTCCACTATATTTTAGAAAATGTTAAACTTTAAATTCTTTACTTCTTCCATTATCTTATTGTCTAAGACAAGATAACATCAAGCCTGCCTCGGTAGCGTAGATGGTAGCGTGTCCGCCTCACGTTCAAAAGGTCCATGCGTATGGTTTCCTTGAAGAGCCAAGGATTTTTTTTCAGATGTCAAAATTGTTTCATTATCTTAAATGATTACTTGTTCATCTGCATATAGTAGCGGTATGACAAAGCCAAAATTGACTCACAAAGGCTGGACGCGACTGAACAGCTGTGGTGAAACAACGCGTCTAGGATACACTCCGTACAATGTAGAGGCAGGAAGATGGCTGTCCCATCACTAAGCTTAACCTGCGGCATTTCTGATGAGCTGCAAATGAATACGTTCTCTCTTTACAATATGAACACAGATATGCGTACGATTCCAGAATTCCTAATTCTGTATGATTATGTCATTTATTTGTCCAATGCCCAGTAACATCATTCTTCATTTTAGTGTACAACAATTTCTGAATAAAGCAAGTTTAATGAAAATGGCTACTATAATATATTTTCGATCGCACATACATTATGGTTCTCGTTTCATTCACTTATCACTTGTCGACATGCAGATACCTTATAATCAATGGAAGTTTTATTCAATCTTGCTGTTTCAAATCTACTGGTTATGTTCAACAGAGACCGTCAGCAGAATCCATTGCGACCAGTAATAAACTGGTAGATGATCGAATTACCATACTGAATTCCTCGCAATATTACACCATGCCATGCAGAACGAAAGTTCTACAGTCTATGTAAATAATTGCTTCCCATGCTGAAGATCATACCAAAAAGCGCTTTTGTACAGCCTAATAACCTACAAATTACATCAAACAAGTAGGGACACATTAGGGTGCAGCTCACTGCTTCATCTTAAACTTCAATGAGGTAGGGTGACAATATTTGGGGGGGGGGGGTGGAGGAATATTATTCATATGTAACCGGTAGTTCATTTGTATCGGTGCTGCTGGAAATGAGCTGCCAAATTTAAAGGAACACTTGCCAAATTGTTTTTGAAAGAACCACAATATTATTGATATTACGCCACAGCATAGAACTCCTCTGTGCTTTCCCTTAATTGAATGTTTGCCTGTATTTGCTTTCCACTCGGTGTTGATATATATACTATGGATTCCTAAAAGTTCAGGATACTTCATTAAATAAAGTATCACTATCATTTAATAAAAGTTCTTTGTTTAGTATAACAAAACAAGTCAGACCTTCGTGATATAACGTTTACAAAGGAAACAAAAACAAGAGAAATGAAGCCTTGCTTTGTTTATTCATGCCTCCAAGACCTTTATGAAGCGAAACATATATTACAGAGAAGTTAAAAGTTTACTTTTAATATTTAAATATTTACCAATTTATTATTTTACCTACTATGCAGGTACTGTATTCCATCCAAAAGTCCATTGTAAAGGTTTAATGAGAAATATATCTTTTAGACTCCTGAACCCAAAATAATAATTTTAAGATAAAAAAATTCGTATGCTAATGTGTCTTTGAGCAACTTAATTAAAACGTTAGATAAACAGAACTTCAAAATCTTACAAATATGGAAACCCCCACCCCAAAATATTACTTACATGGGAGATTTTTCGACATTTTGATGTTCTAAACATGGCGGTTATTTTAGAGAAACAGTGACTAAAATGAGTAACGCAGTGTGTACAATACATTACAAATTCAATTTAAAATGATTTACACTTTGGTCTGGACGTGATAAAAGCACATATGTTGAAGAACTTTCAATGATAATTTCCTGAGGTTTACGGCCAATAGATAAATTATATTGTATCGATAATCATTAAAGTAATAAGTGGTATTTCCAATGCTTATATTCCTGGATCGTATTTTATAATATCAAAAAGTTATTATTAATGCGATTTTATTTCAAATAATCAATTATACTTGGAAGTAAATCCAAATATTGTATAAGCAACACGGTTATTTTTAAGAAATTAAATACTTAAGTTATTATCGTGACATGTTCATGCTTAGGCTTTCACGGCCGGAGTTAATCCATAAAATGTGTTACCCGAGCTTTTTGGCCGTGGTCGTGACAGTCACGACAGTGTTCATATAATTACTAAATAAAAGTTTCAGTTTAAACTTAATGTCCTTTTCACATCATTCCCATTTCGATAGTCCAGTACTTGTCAAGGTCATAAGTATATTAAAGCTCGTTTAAATTATCGGCAAACTGACAATGTTCATTGAATTGTGAAGTTAATGCGAAATAATTTTAACTATGAGATCCACTATTGTCATTCTCAAGCTGTACTGTTATACACGTGAGCGTATCCAGCTGAATTAAAATACAGAGTTAGTTTGAACCTACTGACCTCCTTAAATTTAACTCTTCCAGAAGTTTTTGATCATTTATTCACAGTAGAGAAAAGACAATGACGAACTAAACAGAATAGCGGCCAGGTGGTGATGACAAATGTATACATTTTTCTTTCATACAGATAATTAAATACCGATGCTACTTATGAATTACACGAGAAAGCAAAAGAAGTTGGAAAAACAAAGGAAAGAGAAAGCCACTTTTAATGAACAGATTCTCTATAATAATATTCTTAATATTCGTCTATAAGGAAAATTACGGAAAACAGTCAATAAACATGAGTACGGCTCATGTAAGATTCAATTTGACACGGCTGATCACCCGCGAAGCCTTGATTAGTATGAGCACGTTTGTTAGGCAGACAATTATTTTTTTTACCGTAATATGGTATAAGAAGAACTTTCCTTCTATGTTTATGCTACTGACGATGACACTATGCTTCTTACGGAATTCTAATAAATTGGCACATAATATTGTGACTTTGTGGGTTTGTAGAATTAAAAGGCCGAGTCGCAGAAATTAAAAATCTCCTTTATTTCTGTAGAGATACACTGTTCAATTCTCACGTAACAACATTACATCACATAATAACACAATCTTCCAAGGTCGATGACAATAACAAACCGTGACAGCTGATTACATTAGCTCTCCTTACAACAACACAACTGTCTTTTCAACAACAACACCCTCAGCTGTTCTCTGCTTACTCTGTTTACAACTCGCTGTTTTACAACTAACTTTGTGAGCCGTCACGTCCTTAAATACCTAATTCGTAGCTCTAGATTGTTCTACAATAAGCCAGAACCCAATCTCTATAATGTCCAGAAATTTCCAGAAGAAGAAAGAAACCAAATATTCTATCACATTCTAGAAGCGTAACTTAATCAATGCCGGCGAGTCCTTTACCTTTGTTTACAATAGCCGCGCTATCATTAACTGCTTAGCAAGGCTCATTATTACCATGAAACTTTATCCGCCGACTGTTTTCTTATCTGTGCCGAAACTTTTATGCCTGTTGCCGTGACAATATTCAGATATCGGGAATAAGTGTTTACTTACGAATACGTTCTTATGAAGGGAACAAGTAAGAAAAACAACACATAGCAAATATTTTCGGCAATACGGAACTGAATCAAGAGGGAGGAAGCAAGGAAAAATATGTCATTTCTAAATCTGTATTTTCATATTAATTAAAAAGTGTGGAACGCACTTTCCACGAGTTAAACTTGGATAACAGTCATATTTACCGTTTCACTTCTACAGTCCCAAATACTGTTATGGTCATATCGGTTGCTTTGTCTTTTGAAGCAATAAGTTATCTACTGTTGCTATTTAATTATTATTATATTATTTTATTTTCACTCCTACATTCAGACTTACTCTTTGGACTGTAGGAAAGGACTTTAGTTCATAAAAGATTTCCTTACTACAGCCGCGGCTCAAACCCGGCGCATCTGGGTTAAGAAGTCATAAAGCCGACCACTTGACCACTGGAGCTGTCTCAAACTATTCTTGCAGTAAAACTGTTTGTTGCAACAGTTTTGCAGCGTTTAGCTTGACTATGTTTTGCATTTCTTTCAATGGACTTGGAGCTCTTATTTTGCATTATGTTAAGACGTTTCTTCCTTCAAAAATAAAACTAGTTAGTCAACCAGCCGAGGCAGTATAGTTAGAGCTATAAACATTTTCTAATATGGCAACATACTTGCGAATTCAGACTTTTTATGGCAGGTATTTTATTAATAAAATGACATTATTTTTAAGAAAACCCTGTACAAATCAAATTCTTTTCATAACAAGAAAGCTAACTCTAGAATACGAGTTGTGCCATAATTTCGGATAATCTACCACTGCATGTTATCTACACCCACATTAATTCCAAAGCTAATCTAAGTGATTTTCATCAAACTAACACATTATAGAAACATTCACTACGTCAATTTAATTATACCAAACGCCAATGAGAGTAATTCGTGTAGCTCTTGTGTAACGGTTGGGTGAAGTTAATTGCATGCACAGTTACGACTTCGGAAAATCATAACTTTTCTTGTAAAATAAATCTCGCTCATGCAAGAGATTGTAAACTGCTGAGAAACCGTAAGTGAGAGAAAAGGGGGAGACTCTTTGACAGTGTAGGTGTATTACGTCGAAGCTGTGTAGTTCAGTAACAAAGATGTTCTCTAAAGCAAAACTCAACGAAGAAAGAAGGCAATTCTATTTAGTGTTATGTTTATTCATCCCTGATATCCATTTTGATATCCATAAGGTCACATCAGCACACTGTGGGTACTTATGTACCATAAGATTATAAGTGCGCGACTGTGTCATGAAACACTATTTTCATTAAAACTTCCCTTTGCAGAAGACTTACTAAACTACAGTTTATCGCACACAATGTTATCCTGTAGTAAACGTAGCGGTTGTATAATATACCGCAGTGGTTATTGGTCCCTAAGGTAGCATCCTGTTGTTCTAATGCACCTTGAAAATGGAGTCTTGTATCTGGATCTCAACTTGCTTTAGAGATAATTTTTATGTCTGGATTGAGGTAAGACTCAGATAACTCTTGAGATAGGAACTACACTTTCTCTCATAGCGGCTGCTAAACCCCAGTCAGGAGCATTTATGCAAAATAAAAACTAAAAGGTTAAGACATTCCAATCTTGTATCCGATGCACCTTGACATTTTAAGAACACCTCATCGAGCTAAATATAACAAAAATATAAAACATGTTAATGGTTTTTAATTATTACATTCATATAATCTCTGCTACTTACCAGTAGTAGATGTAATTTTCATTCCACGCTTAAATTTTACATCGTGATTTAAAATGGAAAATTAGCGTAAGCTAAAAAAGAAAAATAGGGCTACATTTTGTATTTCATGTTTTAAATAGTTTAACAAACATGCCAGTAAGTTCACTCTCTTAGTGTTTCTAATAAAATGTACATTTTATACTTTCTGAGGCCATTCCTGATACCTTCTTCTTTCTAAATGAGCTTCGTACAGTTCTGTACTACTCATAAAATTTAAGATTAAAATATTTATTGCTACACAAACGACTATTTCCGCTTTAAAATATCTCTTTTCCTATAATATCTATTGACATATATTTACCCTCAAAATATTGTACAATCTTGTATGGTGCTTCATAGGAAAGTGTAAAATCTTGCACTTGCTAAAACTATGATTGCTTTATCGATAAATAGATCACACAATGTTACTAATGATACCAAACAACGACAGATATGTAAACTTAAAGAACAACTTACACAAATCGCACACTTCATTCAGCATAAATAATGTTAAGCAGAATGAAAGCTTAATTTAAGGTCATTACAAAAACATGAACAAAAAGTAGCTATTGTTGTTGTTGTTGTGGTTGTGGTTGTAATAATAATAATAATAATAATAATAATAATAATAATAATAATAATAATAATAATAATAATAATAATAATAATAATAATAATAATAATAATAATAATAATAATAATAATAATAATAATAATAATAATAATAATAATAATAATAATAATAATAATAATAATAATAATAATAATAATAATAATAATAATAATAATAATAATAATAATAATAATAATAATAATAATAATAATAATAATAATAATAATAATAATAATAATAATAATAATAATAATAATAATAATATTATTTATTTATTTATTTTACTTTAAAATGTGTCTGTTTATAGGAAAAGAAACCTAGTTGTTTTTCATTTAATTTTCCTTTTAATTTTATTTCAGAGTGCACTTAATACTGCTCTTCGGATAATCATCTTAATGGCATTTCTTGTGCTATACAGTAAAGATAAAACTACCGGCATTTAAAATGCAGTACCTTCGTTTCCTACATACATTAGCCCATAAGTTCTTTAGAACCGATGTAAAAATGAACTTTAGTCTTTGAAGAGTGTAAAGTAAGCTCATCAAAACCAAATGGCCATGTTGATGAAGTTGACTTAAGTGCACACAGCTTTGTTTTACAGCGCGCACTTGCTCGTTAGCTATGGATAAAAATCGCAGGCATGGGGTCGTTGTCATAGGACTGCATAGCTGCAGGGTATAGAGTGAGAACAAATACGACAGGGATAAATAACTGACGAGCACCACGCGAACAAAGAGGCTATACAACCTTCCATTAAAAATGTACAGCAAAAATAACAACAAGCACTACGGCAGATTCATGTTCTCTCTGTTGTAAGAGTAAAGCACGAAAAAGAGGGTACTCACAACCAACTGCTTGCTTATTCTGCCTTTCTCTTCTTTTCTATGTTTGTAACGCGTTTTATTCCTCTCTGTTGTGTATTGAATCCAGCAGCAATTTAAATTATTGATAAGCGCATAGTGGATAAAATGAAAATTGGAAAGAAATTCCGGTTGAAGTGAAAATAAAAATAAAATTAATGGGAGCAATAGGATATTAATAACACCAACTGGAAATTCGCATATGCAGTCGTCTATCTAAAGCTGATATCTTGTGCCTTAGAGGTAGATGTGAGGACTCTACCCTGAGCCAATAATAGTCAGACCCGAGACGAAGGAAGAGAAGATGGGAGTACCGGAACCCAGAGCCTAAGGCAGGGGCGGAAGTGTACTGGAAATTCGTCTTGACGGTAGCTGCCTTCCACATCCGCTATTTCAATAGACTTCGATTCAAACGACCCCTATTGGCACAGGTGACCACAGTGTCGCCTCTACACCAAGAACAGTGGGTAAATTCCGCCACACAGCCACACCTTACTTATTCCTTCACGAGAACTTCTGATCCACAAAGACTGGATTGAAATTATGTGAAATGAAATGGAGTGACGGAAATTCACATTCGCTTAGTATTTAAGAAAACCCACGAAATAAATCCCTTTGGTAAGAGCAGCACCGCCGAGTGGAGGAGTAATATCACAACTGTACTTCGTTCTCTACCTGCCATCCATTGTAATGTAGCAAATAACGGCTTCGCTTGGTTCAACCGAGAGATCTCCCAGCGGAAAGCCCTATAAGGTTCACCGAAAGCCAGAGAGAAATATTTTCGAATCGCAAATTCCACCGTGGAGCCGCAACATTCCAACAGTCAGCTTCTGATACGACAAACGTGAAAGAAATGGAGGGAAATAATGGGAACAGAAAATTGGTGTAAAAGAGAAGCCATTCATGATTAGGGGACGGCATGAAAAACCCGAGAACTCCAAATCCAAACCGTTACTGCGGCATCTATCACTCACTCGGTTAAAGCTGTCTTACTTTCAATCCTATACCGCTCCCCAAAGTTGTAATTGTTGCATGTTTATGATAATTTAATTAAATTGCCGTAAATCATACATTGTGTCAAAGCGGTATGTCAAAGCAAGCCTGAAGTTCGAGGATGGGCCTTACCTACCGCTTTAAGAACCAAAGGTATCACAGCAAGTGTGTCAGGTGACGAGCGCTCCGAAGCAGTGAACGGGGCAAACTTTTATAAATCACTGTATCCGCAAGTGTATGACGTTTCATTTCTAAGTAAGGAAATTGATTAGGTTTCTTATTGGTGACTATGCAGAAAGCAAATGAGAAACACCTCATGTGTACAATTACACGAATTCCACTGCTCACTTTTGTGTAAATTACTTTAACAGTGCAGTTCTTCATATTGAGATGAACGTTTGTAGAAATTGTACCCTTAGTAAGGTCCAAATATATTAATTCCTAAAGAAGCCTCCTAGAGACATTGCCTTACTGGTGAGGTAATTATCATTAATGGATAATTACAAAATTAAATAAACGAGATCCGAAATTAGGAGTTCTGGAATGCGATGAAAACGTGCTACACCCATACCACTGAATTTGTCTTCTTATGGTATTATCACAAACCGCTGTCATCAAATAAACTTTGATAAGCAGTAAGAAGACAATTTCAAGGAATAATCGGAATTTCGAGATTTTCGAAAATTTATGGCAATATAATTTATGTAACTCATACATATGCTTTTTTCTGCGTAAGCAGTATACATATCACACCAATTAAAGTTATATACAACAAATATAGATTCATAATCTTGGAAAAATTAATGCGTTAGCAGGAGTAATACCAATACACAGTCGTAATGAAGTGTTTGTCCCTCTTTGTTTTTATCTTCTTTTTGCGAAAGTTAATATGGCCAATATTTATTGCTCTAGGTAGACTGAATAGCAAGCCTGGGTAGAATGAATTACTGCTAGTTAATATATGAAGAGTATATACACGATTAAAACATTCACTGAAGTTCTCACATGGGATGATACATGGAAGGTAGTGATGGGCAGAATCGAATGATTTTAAGAATTGAATACACTGTATTCGAATACTTTGAAGAATCAAAACTTTTGTTCGAATGTAAGTTCTTGGATGATGCCACACGCTGCGAATCGTTTTTGCTTACATTCGCTAGCGTTCCGCTGCGTAGAGGGTCGCGGCTTCGAGTGCCGCCTTTGGTATGGTTTTTATTTATACTGCGTATGTGTGTTAAAATAAAATAAAAAAACATAATAATGAAACGACGAAAAGAAGAGAAGTTAAATATTGTTTTATTTACAAAGATCGCGAACATTTACTTGTTTTCAAAAACAAGTTACCAGATACTACCAACGAGAACATTTGCGTGTATTCGATGCAAGTGCTGGGAGTCGCTAGAGCGGATGTCTCCAGCGTTCCTCTGCGTAGAGAGCCGCGGGTTCACGTCCCGCCTTGGGCATGGTGTTTATGTGTATTGTGTATATGTGTAAACATACAGAAAAAAATAAAAACGAAGAAAACAAGGAAAATGATATACCTATATAAATAATAATAATATAAATAATAATAATAATAATAATAATAATAATAATAATAATAATAATAATAATAATAATAATAATAATAATAATAATAATAATAATAATAATAATAATAATAATAATAATAATAATAATAATAATAATAATAATAATAATAATAATAATAATAATAATAATAATAATAATAATAATAATAATAATAATAATTATTATTATTATTATTATTATAATAATAATAATTATAATAATAGTAATTATAATAATAGTAATAATAATTATAATAATAGTAATTATAATAATAGTAATAATAATAATAATAATTATAATAATAATAATTATAATAATAATAATTATAATAATAATAATTATAATAATAGTAATAATAATAATAATAATAGTAATAATAATTATAATAATAATAATTATAATAATTATAATAATAGTAATAATAGTAATAGTAATAATAATAATAATAGTAATAACAATAATAATAACAATAATAATAATAATAACAATAATAATAATAATAATAATAACAATAATAATAATAATAATAATAATAATAATAATAATAATAATAATAATAATAATAATAATAATAATAATAATAATAATAATAATAATAATAATAATAATAATAATAATAATAATAATAATAATAATAATAATAATAATAATAATAATAATAATAATAATAATAATAATAATAATAATAATAATAATAATAATAATAATAATAATAATAATAATAATAATAATAATAATAATAATAATAATAATAATAATAATAATAATAATAATAATAATAATAATAATAATAATAATAATAATAATAATAATAATAAATGTTTTGTTATTGTTTCCATAGACAGGAAGAATAGGATATCATAAACAATTGATATATGCGGTCTTGAATCGTTTATTCCTGTTCGAATTCACTGTTGCAACGCCCATGACTTATTGCTTTGTTGTGTTGTCACTGTGCTGCGGTGTTTCTGATCAGGAAAACATTTTATTTCAAGCCAAGAAATATTGAACATATTTTAAGACAGTGTCACAGCATACAGCAGTAAGGCATAAAAGAATGTGACACAACGTATTAATATGTTAAAAACAAAAGAAATTAGTCGTTATTGACCACTTGCTTAAGCATATTAATAATTGAATCAATACCAGGAAGAAAGATAGCACAATAATACATTATATTCATTGTCAAACTCACTTTAATAGAACTTTACATATAACTACGCTATATTTTATATGATATGGTGTACTAGGAAATCAATAGTACGTCAACATTGTACATTTGAATTTCGTTTCGAATTTAGAACAGTTATTCATTCGTTATAGTTACATATCTCGTAATGTACATACCTTTCTCCCACGATTTAGTAATTTAAATATATTACCACGTATTGATATAATTGTTTGGGGACAGTCCGATAACCTTGGGATGTAAGCAGGCCCATTACCCGTAAACAGTATATTTTATCTATACAGTAAACATGTCCTGCCTTATCTATTACAATGTTTATTTGTCACCCAGCTAACCTCTCCCCCATATGCCGCCTGACATTTAAGATATGAATCTGTGGGCACCAATCAGAATCTGTGAGACTGAATCGAGATCTGGATTCGAATTCCACCTCAGTGCACCTGCACCTAACGAGAACTTCGGGCTGACTTCGGGCAAAAAGTGTTCGAGAACAGCACTCAGGACAAACTCAAACGAGAACTTTGTGTTGCATTCAAATACACCTTCAGATTTCGAGACTATCAGTAACTGATAAGGATGTTTTGTTAACTAATCGCATTTCTTTTTCAAGGCCTTCGGTTATAAAAGCATGCATATATAATAGTTGAAGTATACAGAGTATTTCAAACCCAGTTGGCACAAATGACCTAGCGGTCGATGGCCCTTAAACCCCACACGCTCACTCAAATGCAGTTGGAAATTTACTGCGAGCATTAACAAATATAAGCATCACTTTTATTGATTAAAAGCAATTTTGTTTGTCATAAATAAGATAAACTTTGCGTAACATAGGACACCTGCCACTTATAAATTATTATTCTTTTGATTTAGGACTTATTTTGTGGTTGCACGAGTTGCTAAATAAGATGGTATGTTCAAAAACTGAAATAGCTATGGCCCAAAATTATATTGAGATTGCTATCAGCTTTGAACTTCTCAGCTGTCGATTTTTTACATTTTATAAGTTATATAGGCGTCTCCTCATTTTGGTTCCCTCCACATGCCGTGTATACGGTCAAAGGCTCAAAACATCAAAGCACTGTGACGTGTACACTGACTTACTGGCCTATTAACATTGGCGTTTGTGTAAAGCCTTCCTTTGTACCATTTATCTATCTGGCACCTATCTCTTCTATTAATTTTGCTCCTGCATAAAACCTAACCATGGAAGAGAAATGTCAAAGGCGGGTTATATTAATCCAGATGTACAGTTGACATGTAGCTGACAAGGTGTTGATAAAGACAAAACTTTTAAATATATAAATGTCCCAGTATATATTGAGTGAGTACGTAAAGATATGCTGTTTCCTAATAGCATGGAGCTGAAATGAATATAGGCACAATCTCAATAGGCTTTTAAACATAAATTTTACATGCATTAAAGCAAGGCATAAATATTCCCTTTTAAAAAATTATTAACTTGATAAAGCGCGTATGCAATACTGTGTTTAATTCTTTTGCACACCCAATATTTCGAGTAAGAGTTTACACGTCCCATAGGGATCAGGTGCTGATGTTCATGCAGCTCGATTAGTTCTCGTGGTTTGATAATGTTGTGGAGCAGCTAAACTTTAGTGGCGAAGGAGGGGTAGGTAAAGTTTACTCCTCAACCGTGTTGTTTATCTGACAAAATAGCATCAACGGCGGGAATTCTTAGTACTGTTATACCTCGAAATGACCTTAAATATTTATTGGAACTAATGTTTTAATTTTGTAATATTATCCATTTCAACCAGCTCTCCCTGCAAACCGAACAAACTCCAGTTCTAAACGGTTGGAATCTCTCTTAAGAGATATGTATTATCCTTCTTTCGTAGAGGATTGTTGGTCGAACAATTTATGACCAAAATTGCATTTATAAGTATGATGAACTTTTGACACCATATCTAAACGATAAATACGCGAAAAAATAACATTAAGCGGTGATTTGCATCGGAAAATATGCATCTTTGTCAGAAACGTATATTTCAAGGAAGGATGCTACCGTAAGAGGTTCATTATCGTTTTACTATACGCCGAGTAACGAGAAACATCAAGGCATAACAAATCTCCACCGCAGATATTTTACAGAGCGACTGGGCTGTGGTGGAGAATTTTAAATGAGTAGCGCTGCAGAACAATGTGGTCGAAATTATGGACAGGCAGAAAAAAAATAAACCTCATTTTATACCATGCTTTCTATTAATATAGTAGAAATAAGTCTATGTTTTAGGGCGTATAATTCAATGCGCGTGACAAAACATTCGTATTTTGGTAAAGTCTTAAGATGTATTACAAATATTTATATTTCTTCATATTTTGTAAAATTTACGGATATTCTATTCAGACAGTTTGCTGTAAAACAAAAGTCACTCTTTGCAGGAAACGCTTCTGAAAAAGCCGGCATGAACCTCTCCAATAAGCCAAATGCAGTTGAGCAAATATTGTGACTTTGTGGGTTCGTGAAATGAAAAGTCCAATTACACCACTCAACAATGTTCTTTATTTCCACCGACTTACAGTTAAACACTTGCCAATTACACAGAATTACGTGCTGCAACAATTACAATTCACCAGTTCGTCCGTTACAATTTCCTTGTACTCGCGTTTACGTAAACTCCGATGCACGCACAGTCTTCTCGTTCATTAACACGTCCTTCGCTAGCACGTCAAACACTGACTGCCTTCTTACACCAAGAACTGTCCTCACTCCACACTAACCAACCAACTGATTGACCAACAACTCAACTCCGTCTGTCTGTAACCTTCTTTATATAGGAATATCGCCGGTTTCTAGTGACCAGGAGAATGTTCCAGATTACGTAATTTCTGGAACCAGGTGGACAGAAACAGACGGCACACTGATGTTTTTCCTCCCAACCACTGCCTGTCACCACTACAAGACAAACGAGGGGGAGGTGTGGCTAACGCGGTCCTCCCCCTGCCTTCCGTTCCCAGCTGGTTCACAGGGTGTTCCAGCGCTCCCGTTACACTGCTCCCTCCTCAAAGCTGTTCGCCTCGAACAGCCCCATCGTAGCGTGCGAGGCGGTCCAGGTGTACCACCAGCATCTGCCCGGAGTCTGAGCCAGAAGTAGCGCTGCCGTAGTTTGTGAATCATTCGGTTCGCTCCCAGGTGTCCTCCTGAAGTACCGGCGTGCACTTCCTCCAAGACTTCCGGGACCTTGCTCCGGGGAAGTACCAACTGTCCTCTCTGCGCCTTCCCATCGGGTGACTCCCATACCCGGAACAGCACGCCCACTCTGGTCTTCAACGAGTCCCATTTTGCCCAGTGCGACTTGTAGGTGGCGCTCCTCGGTGCGATGTCCTCCCAGGTTGCTCTCGTCCCTGCGTCCACTTCCCTCAAGAGTGGCCCCAAGTCTGCGTCCGCCAGCTGCTCCCTCCTCAGGCCTGCGCTATCCCAGCCTTCAGCAGGCACTGCCACAACTACTCGGACTGCTGCGGCACGCTCCTTCTCTTCCACTCTTGTGCGCTCATGGCCGTCCTGGATCTGCGATAGGACACCTCCAATGTAATGGTCGCTAGCGTCGGTGTCCACAATGAAGGCGCCACCCGGTTGTGGGAAACCCAAAGTTGGAGCACTGCACAGGGTCTCCTTCGGGTGCTGGAAAGCGTCTTCGGCGTCCTCCGTCCACACATAAGGCCGGTTTTCCTCCGTCAGGCGGGTGAGGGGTTTTGCGATGTTGTCGGCCTTTTCCTCTAAATCATTAAGGCGGTCGTCTACTTGACCCTTCCGTTTGCCCAGGTTCGCGACGTCATCCCTCACGCCGGCCAACCGTTCCTCAAACTTGGCGGCGAGAGCCTCGTTCGCCACCTTCATTTCGGTAGCCAGACCGTCATTCGCTGCTCTCATTTCCGTGGTTAACTCGGCCTTCATTTGTTCCATCTTCTCGGTGATGTTGCCCCTAGCCGTCCTGATTAGTTTCAGTTCCGCGGCCAGGTTATTTCTAGTCTCCAGCATCTCTGTTAATTCGGCCCGCATTTCTTCCATCTTCCTGGTGATGTTGTCTTTAGCCGTCTTCATTTCTTCCAGTTCCGCTAAAATCTTTTCTAATGCTGCCTCCATCGTTGTAATGTTCGGTGATGTTGTTTTCCCGCTTCCTGACACCAGTGTGACTTTGTGGGTTCGTGAAATGAAAAGTCCAATTACACCACTCAACAATGTTCTTTATTTCCACCGACTTACAGTTAAACACTTGCCAATTACACAGAATTACGTGCTGCAACAATTACAATTCACCAGTTCGTCCGTTACAATTTCCTTGTACTCGCGTTTACGTAAACTCCGATGCACGCACAGTCTTCTCGTTCATTAACACGTCCTTCGCTAGCACGTCAAACACTGACTGCCTTCTTACACCAAGAACTGTCCTCACTCCACACTAACCAACCAACTGATTGACCAACAACTCAACTCCGTCTGTCTGTAACCTTCTTTATATAGGAATATCGCCGGTTTCTAGTGACCAGGAGAATGTTCCAGATTACGTAATTTCTGGAACCAGGTGGACAGAAACAGACGGCACACTGATGTTTTTCCTCCCAACCACTGCCTGTCACCACTACAAGACAAACGAGGGGGAGGTGTGGCTAACGCGGTCCTCCCCCTGCCTTCCGTTCCCAGCTGGTTCACAGGGTGTTCCAGCGCTCCCGTTACAATATAGATATGTTCTAAGTATGACACATGCCAGCTTCATCTCCCAAGGAGTGCTTTTATTTATGTGAAACAACCATCGCAGGTTCTAAATCTTGCCCAGCGCGAGAACGAAGTAAACGTAAACAAAACAAAGTGACCCTTGATCGCAGTGCATCGTGTTCATGGTTGCGTGACGCTCTCAATCTTCAAATAGTTCCTTAAAAATTACAACTGCTCTATGAAAGCTCAGTGCGTTTCTGTTAAAGCACAAAATATAGTGCACTAATAACATTTACATTTTAAATGTATTCAATTTATTGAATTCCTAACCAAAATAGTTCATAAGCGCGCGCTACTGGTTTGCTAACGAAAACAGTTTGAGGGTTAATATGTGAGAACAATGTTACTAAGCATAGACGAGGAAAACCGCTGCCAAATGACGAAGAGATAATAACACTGAAAGTATTAATAGTGCTATAAGGGGTAAAATTAATATTTGAGATTACTGCTGCACATAAGCTTACATTGTACAAGAAGAGAAGTCCAATGTTGGCAATGCCCCTGCAAGAAAAGGACACACTCCAGGGAAGTGTTGCTTGTTCTTAGCGACAATTTTGTGAGCTCAACAATTTGCCTTAAAGTATTCCAGTCCACAATGTTGACTTCTTGACTCCGAAAATTGCTGCGCTAAAGTGCCTTTGAGCTTTCGAGCACACAAAGGAGGTGTTTTGAATACAGAGATGACATTAGATTACAGCGGAGAGATTTTTTCAGGACACTCGATAGGCATATCATAAAAAAGTAAGAATTTCAGTCCGATTTAAATCTAGATCTCCAAAATCTTACGACAAGTGTAAGCGCTTGATAGTGCTGAACATATTGGACGTGAACATTGTGTTTTGAGTGTATCGAGCTTATGCAACCGGAGACTATCATAATGAAATGAATGACACTTTGAAACCTGTATTTTAAACATATTGTTGTCAAAGTATGTCAAAATAGCATCATTAGGATGTACAATCCCTCCCATTACACTGGAGGTTAAAACTTAATGTACTAAACAATTTTTGGTAAAAAGGAAGGAAAAGATTATTGTGTGGCCACACAGTAAAGGCATCGCTTCAACGCTTTCAGGACTGAATTGCTGACTATGTTCCAATATCATGCTAAAGGCATAAAACACGCAATTGACGAAATAGTTAAACTTATGTGATATTGTTCTGCGAATATAATCGTATCACGGCTAAATATACCAGAAAGATATGGTATAGTCAGGGCAAGGATTACGTCGTCAGGAATACTATAATGTTCAAACTCCAAAACATGCATTCGCTGTTTCATATCTAATTCCGCGTTCCAGGGCGCTCGTTTTAAAAAGTAATTAGGGAAGATTGAAACATTTGGATCTCGGAGGTTGCCATAAAGGTCATAGTGGAAACAAGAGTGGACGATGATGAATCCAGCAACATAGAGATGACCGATCAGGAGAGTATGGCACCAATATCCAGTTTAGATAAGCAAAATGCAATCACGAAAGCAGCAATTAATCAAATATCTGTGTGCTACATGATATTGAAGATACGATCAAACAAAGGAACCCTGTAATGAAAAACGTCACGTTGCAAAATTCAGAGTTCTGTCCACGTGGTTATTCTGTCATTTCTATCGAACGGAACGATACATGCGAGTGATTATGTTTACATCTATTTCATTCTTCCGATAGACAAAGTTTAGAGCGCACACGAAAGCCGGATATGCAATAACAGTTATATGTACTTTTAAGAACAAAACAACGACTGAATTCTTTTGTTTTCATCTAAAACCTAATGACTTTTCAGCTATTAATATCTACATATTAGGTTACATATTTAATTTAATTTTTTATTATATAAATTTAATTTTATATTAACAAAGGCCATATTTTAAATTAATGAAGTAATTTCCTCCAACACCTTTTAGTAAAGGTAAGAGGTTTTGGTTTTAAAAGTATCCCTTTTATAGCATTTTTGTATTTTGTAAACTTTTCTTATCGTAATTTGACTATCTATTAGATTGAGGCATGTGCAGAGAAGGTGCAAGGCAGTTGGGGACTTAAAATGTCGTACCGGCATGATGCCATGGTAACTCAGAGGTAGAGAACCTGCACGTAGAGCGGAAAATTTAGGGGTTGGAATTTCAACTATGATATTGCAATTTTCAGTTCTGACACAAAAGAGTACTTATTTGAATGTAGCATTTTTTTTTTTTTTTTTTGTAAAATCATCATATAATGGACAAAATAACCATGTATACTTTTATCTTAGTCATCTACCTTATATGTGTCTTAATTTGTCGTCTTGGAAATGTTAGGATATATTTGCTCGCGAGGAATCATTATACAGCATTCTTAACATGTATGCTAAGTTTGGTTAACATGTATAATACATACATGTTGAAAGAATATAACCTAAAATAGGATTACGTGATTCAGTGCAGTTTGTATCTGTTCGTTTGACACCCGTTGGTGATTAGTAGGCGGTCTATCGTAATCATTTTGTTCCCCATTGTGCGCACTCATTGACAATCGCAGTAGGTGGTCCTCCACTACAGTCGGTTTAATATGCATAAACCTCTCTCCAGGGAAATGTGTTTAACCACTGTTCATTCACTGATCATGTAGGGACATCAGCATCGCCAAATTTCTGGTCATGCAATCAGCGATAGTGCTTCTATTTTGCTTTCATTCCTATCTCAGGCATATGAAAACACTACGATGCAAAACGTATGAAACCAGATTTACTCGGTTTAAGATTCGTTCGCAGAACTCTCTCATACTTCTACTAAATAAGATATGTTGTATTCTTTAGAATTTCTGTATCCGCAAATTTTTTTCACTTCTATATGCTAATATTACAATAGTTTGTCTCTACTCCATCACATACGTTGTAGATACAAGGGGGCACGTGAGTTTGATATTCAGATATCTAAAAAGATCACTACAACTTTACATTAAAGTTCTACTGTCTGCAAGATATTAACGCCCGATTTATTCAACAGATGTTAAAACTTAATGCGGCTGTTAGTCTGTTTAGCAATAGCTATAACAAAAGTTGCATTTCTCCAATAAGTGTTAGCATAACACTCATGCTAAATATCTTGTTAAAATAACAAACCATATTTCTGTTAAGTCGTTAAAAATTGTAAAGTTGTCAAGATGGCGGGCGTGAACACAGCTTTTGATATCGATTTGCTATATTTAGACCATCTAAATAGAATTCATATTAGAGCACGGCCTACGAGGAGAGATGATTTGGAGGAGCTATCAGAAGAACATTTTCTAAAGAGGTATAGACTGTCGAAATAAGTTGTTATGAAGGTTACTGCGAAAGTACAAGAGAGGTTAGAAAATGCATCGAAAGGAATAAGCCAATCTTGCCCTTGCTTCAAGTATTAATAACTCTGAGATTTTATAATTCACTAAATTCTGTGGATAATACACTGTCCACCCCCGGTCTTGAAAAGCCCAGGTCACTCGTCACTTAGTCCTTTGCACCTCGTTTTATATTTATGTAGTACTGACAAAGTACCTTCGTATTTCTGTCTGTGACATTTGCTTTCAAATTAAACTCATTTCTAATCTTCTCCCAGTCACATCTTTCTCTTTCACATTTACTGCATCGTTTCTCTTATTTTCCATAATAACCTTACATTTAGTTACTAATTAAACTAACAATACACCTTCAATTAGTCATAGTTTTTGGTGATACGAATTTGTGTACGTCGTTCACAAAAGTTTGTTTCAAAGCTTATTACCAGACTGCTTTGCAAAAAAGGCAGTGTAAGAAACAAAAGTCTTGCTCGCATTTAATTAAGATAAAAAGTGAGCCCTTTTGATATTTTGTTTCATCAAGGAAATCATAAACAAAGAAAAACATCAGATAATTGGTAGTGATCTGAACGTTATAACAAAACATGTTTTGCTAATTGAAATACCAGCTGCCCTTAGGTTCCTAATTAAGTAGCTACTCGCACCAAGAACGTAGTATTAGCATCTGGGCTATATCTGCAATTTAATAAACAACGAAGGAAGTTTCTGTGTAACAAAGAGTCAGAAATAGATCCTTTACTTTTTAACCATCAAAATTTCTCATTCTCAGAACGTTAAGGTACTCAAGAAATGTTTCATTCTTAGGCTTAAAAAGGTACTTTAGTTATTTAGCTACCTACCTTAGCTTTGATAACAACGTACAAATGTAACCTTTATTTTGAAATATAAAGATATGAAAGTCCAAGCTTATTCTCTTATTTTACTTTCTTTACTGCTTACTCATGATAAGTTAAGAAAGTATTGCATTTCACATACAAATAGGACTCTAACACTTTACAAAACAGTTCGTCATGCTTTGATATTAACTGAAAATCTACCCCAAATCTATATTTTTAGGAAAACCTCTACAGGCATGGGTGTATGGGCATGGGCTCTGTGAGTGGGTGTGTGTGAAGTTGCATGATTTATATAAATCGCATAATTATAGAACAAAATTCTGGTTCAGTATAAAATATATTCCTAGCACAGACTTAGCGCATTGAAAAGATAATATACCAATATTTTCAAAAAATTCTCCCATCCAAAAGTTCCCTTGATATGGATAAATGTTATTTGTTTATTTTCACAAAGTTTTGCCTAAGGACACACTTATCTGTAGGATAACATATATTTATTCAGTTCAGTTTTATAAGAGTAAACGTCATTTTCATTTTGGATTGTTTTTGTGTAATTGCTAAGTCGTAAGAAATGGACAAATTGTGTTATAGAAAAATGCAGATCTTATTTAATCGCACTATTTATATGTAAAATGTGGCATTTATAATTTTCTTGGGCTTATTGATTTGAATTTCAAGTAAGAGTACATATATATTATCCTCGTAACTGATAACATCGCTATTTCTTTCTATATTTTTCTTTCCCACTTAGCTAAAGTTAGAGAAGGTATTGCATTAATTTGAGAATTTAAAATCCAAATATACCAAAGATATATCTTTTGAGAGGTCTTATATAAATAAAGTAAAAACCAAAGTTCTGTGTAGTGTATGTGTGTGCGTGTGTGTGTGTGTGTGTGTGTCCGTGTGTGTGTGTGTGTGTGTGTGTGTGTGTGTGTGTGTGTGTGTGTGTGTGTGTGTGTGTGCGTGCGTGTGCGCGCGCGCCCGCGCCCGCGCGTGCATCATAATTCAAGACAAAAGCTATGTCGAGCACAAAATCTGGTATTTAAGTTTGGTACTTTGAAGAATGAGATCAGAACATTTTAAAGAAAATCTCCCACCCAAAACCACGACTTACACCTCTGAGATCCTTGTCGTTCTGAATGACTTTTGTATAAATGCTAATGTGTAAGACACAGATAAAAATTATTACATACAAATGTTTACGATTTTAAAAGGCACAATTGACTATCGTAATTACATGTTTTAGAGTTTGATTTTCCCTGCTATTTCTTTTCATACGTCTGAATTTCAGACATATATCGGATATTTCATCGATATTTCATCAGAAACACCTATTTTTAGGATTGTTTATACAAAAAAGAAGCAGTTTTAGAAAAAGTATGTGGTGGTGCTTTTATGAAAGACGTAGATAAAAAACTAAATGATAAATACAAATAATTGTTATACTTGTGTTCATATCCTACGAAGTATTGATGCAAGTTTAACAAATAAATAACAATATCTTTCAGATTACTTTTTTGTTGAACCAACCCTTTCTGAGATATGCTTTGAAAATTTAAATACTCCATTATTATTATCTAATATTCAGATGTTTCTCGCAATTATAGTGCACTATAATATATTTCCTCGGAAGTCCTCTTCATTCTGGACAACACATAAAGAAACGTAAAGAGGTCGACAAAATACGACTACACAGAAGTTGGATATCTCGTTAACATACAAATTTTATTTGAAATACTATTTTTGTGAACTATTTCGGAAATGTTTCTTGTTATATCCTTTAATTTTCTAACACTTCCAGGTTTCTCAAATAGGAATATGTTATTATTTATAGCAAACAATATTTCATAAGTAGCACATAGAGACCAGCTCTTCAAGATTTCACTATCACTTAAGGCTTGCTGCACTCTAATATTCCCCTTGTAGCACCAAGAAAATTGACTTAACTCTACGATTCATGCAACGAATCCATCCGTTAAAATGAATTTATAAAATGTAAAATATTTATATTAATATATTTCTTTGTATCTATTGCTTCTGAATAAAAGACTGTTACGCTATATGTTGAATCATTGTGGCCTGTATATAAATTGTATTTATTAAAACAGTGCAACGATTCTATAAGAACGCGTTTTAAAAACGGATTTTAATACTATTTAAAATAATATCACTTAAAAGCTTTAAACTGGTGCAGCTAACAAATTCGTAATTACTAAGAATATCATAATTATTTAGTTTTTCAATAAACAAATTATTCGTGTTTAAAATTGAAATGTTTTCCAGTGTGTTTACGCTAAAGCTTTTGTTGAAAATCACTAAAGAGTTACAGAACAAATTGAGACTAGCAAGTAATTACCAGCTTGAACTAAACTCAATTTGCTTGTTAATGCTCAATTTTCACCTCAAAGATTGATGATATGCTCATATTATTTCAGATATACAAATTACAAAGAACCACCATATTTATGGAAGTCGAACATGCCCCAGATAAAAAGTTGCACTTATTTGTTGCAGCTCGTCAATACTAATAAATTGTTTGTCATGCATTTAACAATGACCCAACAACCAGTCAAACAACGCTCTGGGCTTATTATGTACAAAATATAATCTATTACCTAAGTGGTTTCAGGTGGTATACACATTCTCTTTCTTCTATCTGTATTTCGTGCAGTGCGAGAAAGTAATCGAAATATTTTATCCAGTAATATGTGGAAGTTTCCGGGCTTACTGGCCGTGGTCTAGTAGGAAAAACTGAAGTTTCTGACGTTTCGCTCGTACGTGCGTTGAGCATCCTCAGAGGACTCATGGCAAACTAGATTTAGAACTAAGGATCTTCATCCCCTCCTCCGGTTTTAAGTAAGACTGTGCTTGTGCTTATAAAACAGAATCCAGCAGCCACAGTATAAACAAATAACGACCAAAATCCGTTATTCTATAAAAGTGCTGTATTCTGGAGTTGATTTAGAAAATGGATTTCTGTCTCAAAGAAACAAAGAGAGAAACGGATAAACACCTTTGACACAGCTGGGCAGGTGTAGATCAGAAAGAACCGTTTGTCAGGATGTGTCAATAACGGAATACAGGCTCTACATCTACACAAAGAGAAGTATCATTAATTTTGTTGTTGCCGTCTCTTTAGGGTTTTGTTTCGTTTTGTTCATCTATTGTGATTGAAATCTTTTGCAAGTATCCCGGCTGATAAGAAAAACATACAGTTAGTCTGCAATCTCGTGAACTTTTGTACTTCTCCATTATATATTTTTACAATTATTTAACTCAGCTGTGCATAATAGTAAAACTTCATTAATGTATTTATTTCCCTAATAACTAAACTGCTTAAAGCAGTACAGTGCGTTACAAGCGCAGCAAGTGTATATTTGCAAAAGAAGTTTGAAAATATGAAACGTGATTATTTTACGTCCAAATTTTTGCAAATGGCTTAAGTATGTGTATTACATATATATTCCTTCTATTACAGTACATACATAAGTACGACAGAGGTGAAATACCAAATTAGTTATTATACAAATATATAATTAGCGAAAATAATTAAATACTGTCAGCTGTTCATTAGCAATACCACAATAAAATTGAAACGCGCTAGCGTCTATGAACTGGTAATGTAATCGTCACGCTTGATGATGCCTGTGTTTTTACTTTGTTGACGCCGCTCTCAATTACCCGGATCAAATCAGCTCCTGGATTTCGTTCCGGAAGTGATTTTATATTGTAGTAAATCTACTAATATGGCGCTGTTGCATTTAAGCAAGGTTAAAAAGAAAACCATAGGTCTGGAACGGGTATGTGAACTTGCGAGCTAGAGGGTTAAGGCCAGGACATAACCAGCTAGGCCAACCAGAATGACAAGTGTTGACAAGCCAGTCAGTTGACAAGCCAGTAATTGAGATGGCTGCTTGCTGTGATAGTATTGCATTAAGAATTTGTTTGTCATTAAAAATTAAAACATAATAGAAGTATTAAAGGCTCACATTTACCGTGGCACATTTTGGAAAGTGATACATTTTCTAGTAAACTAGAAACTACCTGGTTCACTAGAATATTATGTAAAGCTGGGAGTTGAAATTCGCCTGGGTTGGAGTGTGCATTTTGTTTGTTTTGTTTTAAATTGTGTTCAACACTCACTCTTATTACACACAGAACGTAGATGATACTTAGTAAAGGAAACTTGTGAAGTAAACATTTCAAGTCTAAGTTTAGGCTTCCTCTCTGAGTTTGCAAATCGTAAGGACTGAGGAAAATCTTGATGAAAGGGCCTGTTAGAAAATTTGAACCGCGGACTTTCCGTTTCGAATCCAGATGTTTTCAAGGTGTACTATTTGTCTGGCTACTCCCTGGCCTCTGGGATCCCAACAGAAGCCACTCTACGTAAAATCAGTGATAAAAGTCAGCTACATTCTCCAAGGAGGAACAATGATAAAAGAGTGGCTGTATTAGAAGTGGGGCTAGAGTGCAAATAAAACATTATTCTCCGATCAAAAGCACTAATGAATGAAAACCTAAAAGCTAATAGCAATTAGGAAACTGAGCACGTCCTAATTGAGCAAATGGCGAAATGGTAACATGGCAGGCTCGCACTCCGTAGGTCCAAACTTTCATTCCGGTCATTCTAATCATGTGATTTTGTAATGGAATACAAGGGTTGATAGGTGAATGTTGTGGTGAGTATCTCGCCTACCATTCCAGTTCTTGTTCCTTTACTTTCTTTATTTAACCTTACTTGTTTCAGCATTACATAGATCCTGTGGTCGGCGATTAATGTGATTGCTAAATACAGCGGAGTTTAGCTATGAAGACTTCTTTCTGTTTTAGGTGGGGCTGTGGGTTATCCCTTCCTTCCTGGGAGTATAATGTTCACTATAAAGTTACAATATGAACAAAATGTACCTAAAACAGCACAAAATTAATTACAGAATAAATGATAACAAAGCAGAAACAAACACAAACAAGTTGGTAACATTGGTTCACATGTACAGTAAGCCAATCATTCTACTTTTGATAATAAATAATCACATGATAAAGCAAAGTTTCTGATTATTATACTGAGTAGCTGAGTAGCTATGGCAGAACTCTTGCGTCAGGATCGTGCCACGTCGGAATCCCTGGGGTCTCCTTCCTGCTAGCACAAATCATTCTCTAGGTCGGTTTGACTTCCATCGCTACTTCCCAGGTGTAACTTTGGTGGTACAAAAGGGCCACTATGTCCTCTTTGCGGTGCTATGCTCCAATTACTGGTGCCTTCGCTGTCTATCCACCCCTAGCTTGCAAAGCTGTTTCGCAGCAAATTAAGATTTTGGTTATCCATTAACATGTAAGACACGAAGCTGATAGAGAGGTTTTAAGGGGCTGATACTTCTAGACGCATTAATATTGTTATAAGTGTACCTACACCTTGAATATACTTCTTATCCTTATACTTATCTTCTCACTTCCCCTTCTTTGTGCTTTTAAACTGGTAACAACCCACATATTTTAATAATGCTACGGTTCATTATTCTCCGCTTTTTTTAAGAGGTCCCGAGTTCGAATCTCGGTCAGGGTGAGTTGCCTGGATAAGATTTTTTCTGGGGTTTTCCCTTATCCTGAAAGACGAATGTCAGGTAACTCTAAGCTCTATGGACCCTGGGCCCATTTGAGCATCATTTCACCCATTCCATTCATCGTGCGATATGACTTAACGTTGGAGGAGGTAAATTACAATATACAATGTATATCCGCTTTTTTCTTTGAGTTTTTTCTGAATGCGTTAGTTTATTCGCTCTAATTTATTGTTGTTTTTTTTAACTGAGGGAACAGAATTCTCATTTCAACATCTCTATATTAGAGGAAAATTTACTCTATTTTAATGTACCAAATTGTGAATTAAAATATAGGATAACAAAAACTCTTAATTTCCTTCATTTTGGTGCCAGATTTATGTAATTGTTACATGTTTCACGCTCTAGGATGGGCACACAATGTCTTACAAAACTAGATAACTACCCTTTATTCAGAATTTCATTATTTCAAATACAACTTTGGAAAATAATTACTTGAAATTTTCCGCACTCTTTATGTACTTAGAGTAAAATACTTTCATGTCAGAATTTTTTACCCACTATGTTTATTTTATGTGATTTAAAGAAAACATAACAAAAATTATACCAGTTTCCTGCTATGTGCACTGCATATGTTTATGAAAATATAACATCTGTCAAACTCTCTTTGCAAGAATGTGCATATTTAAACTTTGGAAAAGGCATCAAAATCTATGTCCATGTTTTGTAATGTGGTAAATACATTTTCAAACATAAAAATTGAGGAAAGGAAAGAGCAAAGATTAATATCATATGACACTACTAAATAATAACTTATTCTTCTTGACTTTATAAAGCTCCACGCCAATACTGGTAGTCATGACCTTGTTCTGGCAATTACTACAATTATAGATGACCACTGATACAGCATATAGCCATATCAGCAATACCTTTTGTAAATATTGTAGCAAGAAATCACTGTCAGTAATAAAATGATACCAATGGCTTAGCCAGCATATTATTTTATGTTTATAATATGTAAACATAAATAAAAAGTATATAAAACAAAGAGTTGACATTTCTCCGTTTCATATGTTTTCCTTTGTCATTTGGGCTACATTTATTTTAATACTTATATACAAAAAAATATTCAACTTTAAATTAATTTAAGCAGCATTTGCCGATTTGGATACAATTAGAACGTTTAAAAGAAGAGTAATTTCATTTTAGGTTTCACCTTTTCACGCAATGATACTTCCTTAAAGAATTCGTATGTGACCTTTCTGGGGTTGCTCTATTTTCCTAGACCGGTTTACCACGCCAGCGCTAAAGAATCAGATGTGCTAAAAGCTATCGCATTATATGACTTTCTCTACACATTCGCCTAGAAACTGTCCCTGCAAAATAACTTCAGTTACGAATACTGACTCCGGCCGGGAAAGCCTGCGTTCTGTATATTGTTGCGAACCTTTACTCTTATAATTCTTATTAATCAGATAAACATTGGCGGAAATTATTTCGTTACAAATTTCCTTAATGATAACCAAAATATGCAAAGAGGGCTATTTATATAATTTTATCAAAATGAAGAGGACTTGATTTGCAAAAAATATAAGATACACAGTTTATATGCAATATTTGACATGCATTTCAATCTAAGTTGTTGAAATAATTTCTAAAACTATAAAAAACGAAATATTTTCTTAATAGTGTATGGTTTTTGGTAAGAGAATCTTAAAGAAAATCTTCATGTGGATTAAAAATAGTTGAATTTAAACTAGTTTCGAATTATTCATCATTTCGTTTTAAATTATGTTATTCACCGGAAGGCTGACACACATGGTCCCTATTCTAAATATACCGCTCTTATCCAGGGGGCTTTAGATATTTAGGTTGTTTATGTCTCGAAATTCAATTAAAGTTATATAAATATTTATCAAAGTGCTGATATTAATAATTTCACTGTTTATTTCATGCCTTCTTTTAACTTTGCAATTGGTTCTAAGAAATTGCCTCAATCAGCTGACAGTATTATCTTATTTTCTAGGAATTTTCTACCACAACTAGTTTTGACTTTACTTCCAAAATTTAATGCAATTGTTTTGTTTATGTTGCAAATATTTCTTTGCCAGGTCATTAAAATAAATATGTTTCCGATTCCTCTCTCCCGTCGGTGCTAATCTTACAGCACAAAGCCATAATTGTACAGAAAAAAAGCTTTAAACTGTGCTTTCTATATAAAACTTGTTGTGAGTATGGGAATAAAGGATTTAAATGTCAACACAGAGATGAAAGACCTATCCAGTGGGACAAGCACCCTGTCAGCTTGATTGAAGAGGCCGAATCTCGATATCGACAGTTCGTGACAAACGTTCCTTCAGAATGCCACAGGTGTAAAATTCCATTTCTCCTTTTGAGATATGCCAGGAATCTTATCCTCTTAAATGGCAGGGGAGAAAGCTCGTTTGTACAAAATGCAAGTATATATAGGAAGTAACGACAACAACGGTGTAAGGAAACACTGTTATGGAAATGATATCAGATTGGGAATCGTAAGGGTATAAACTGAGGACTAAATATAACCTCAACAAACTAAAGCTCAGATCTGCATACTATATGTTCCTATCTTTCAAAAGAAAGTCAGTAAAAAGTATTACTTTCCTTTTGTTAATTCAAGATATAATGATCTAAACTTTTAATAGTTAATCGAACGCTACCGAAATCTAAGGCTATGGTCAGATATATTAAAGCCACAAGACTACTATAAGCAAGAAACATACACAGAAACGTAAGACCAGTGAAAGAATTTCCAATGAACATTAGATTCATTTTAAGAAGTCATTAACAATTAACAACCTGAAGACAGCTTAACGTAATTTGCATCACCGGCAAGCAGGATTCAGTTGGTCCGTGTGCATTAACCAACACAGGAATGGAGCGAAATCTCTCATATTGTTAGAAAACTACCTAGATGACTGAAAACTTCAACATAGGCTTTGTGTGGTGGCCTAAGAAAAAGGAAGGGAAACTTAAGCTCTATAAAACTTGGCGTTGTACTGTTAATTCTAATTTTATTCACTACAATTAGACTTTGCATATATAGCTTTTTTCTTAAAATTGGTGCTGTAATGTTGTTCTGCTTAGCAGCATTTTGGTACTAAGTAGCAACACTGTTGACTATAGAGAAAGGCTTTGTGTCTCCCTTCAGCTGGAGTCATGACAATGTAGTATTCTTTGTTCCATTTATACCACCCCCCCCCCCCTTTAATTGCAGTGGCCATATGTGCGGTCGCTCTCCTTTGGAGCATATCCATGGTGTTAACTCGTAATCGTTCGGTTGTATCATTAGATACATTTTCCAGACACCGGGGAAAATGACGGAGCGGGATGGCTCAGGCGGTTTCGTCTGTAGCCCACATTTAGGAGACCTGGGTTCGATCCCATGGCCGACCTACCTGATTCATGAGTTTTCTGGGGTCGCTAGGCGAATGCTGCGTTGATTAATTACACCACCCGAATTTCCTGTCCCTCCCTCATTATCATTTCACATCATCTCTCATCTGGTGGTCTCGTTCAGGGTAGAAGTGTCAGCGGATGTCTCAGCGGTGCATGGCAGGATGATATACTCTGAGGAAAACTACTTCCTCCTCCGGTAGGTCGGTTGCCGGTCTCCGCTCCTCCACAGGGACCATTTCGGGACCGCCAGCCAGGGCCCTTTGGGGCTCGGATCTCCTGCCTAGGACCTTTAGGGCTCCGCTGCTGGGCTCATTGCCGTCCCACAGAAGGGGAGCGTGTCCGTTGTCCTGGCCTGTCGGGGGGAAATCTGGGACTCTGCCCTCTGTACTGTCGTGGCTCCTTGGGTCGGGTGTCCTCTGTCTCCTGTCACCTAATCCTTCCTCCCAGGGATGCCCCTCTTGGGAGCATAGGAACAATGCGCCCAGCTTACGTACCAAATCCCCTCCGTAATGAAATCCTAATCCTGGGAAACGGAGGAATCAACTTCGTTAAAGAAAAATCCCCACTACCAGCCGGGAATCGAACCCGGGACCCCTAGCACGTCAGGCAGGTGCCCTACCGACTGAGCTACGGGGCTAGCCTAAAGTAGTATTGTTAATGTTAGACTTTCGTAAAAACAAGAGAAATAAGGAGACATTTTATACTGTAGTCAAAGTATTAATTTTGACGTTTTGATATTTAACCGTCTTTTTAACCGCCTTGCGCTTTCACACACGCACACACATACACACACCTTCTGTGCCTGCTGTGTACATGACAGAGAGGGTGATAAATTTTATACTGCTACCAAAAAACCATTCCCTGAATACATGCAGAAAACCTAGAAGGCAAACTTTAAACAGTACTGATGCTAAACATTAGGAAAAATCGGCACATATAACTATTGAATTTTGTAGTGAATAGGATAGAGAGAGAAACATCATTTTGAAATGAGGACTAGTAACGCTATCCTGCGCGTAAAGAACAGTGTGGCACTCCTGTAGATAGAAACCACAGACTCGACACGTGAGTGAAGCTATCCAGGGAGAGAGGAACCTGAGATTTTGATTAAATCCCGTAAACGTTTGTCACCAAACACCGTCCATTCCTCACATGCTTTGTACTGCAACTGGATAGAGTCTGCGTATTATGTATGCTGGTGTTTATTTCAAAACATGATCCTTGCTGGACAATAGCTCTAATCTTTTTACAACGGATGGATATAATTTAACCTGTTTGGTTCTACAATTTGCTTTTTAAGAGCAAATATATACGCGAGGAGTTACATTACCACTTTCGCTATTCATGTAGCTAATGAAATTGAAGCTCTGGAGGAAACTACACAGCGCAACATTAATCAAACTCCACAAAAGG